>JAKOGI010002930.1:0-47500 GCA_029747015.1 Carnegiea gigantea
CCCTTCGTGTGCATTAGAAGACAACATGAATCCCTTCTTCATGTGGATTAGAAGGAACGTAACTGGAAGCTTAGGTTTATGGCATGAATTAACATCTATAAGCAAGTAAATAAATCAAGAGCATACCCCAACAAATCTTTGCATGTCCGAGAACAAAGTTTCCACAAGGTTAATCGTTGAATGTTCACAAGTCTCAAAGGCTTCATTATCAGAGCTTATGTCTGATTTTCCTGTGGTCAACATCAACACAGATGCCACCTTGCCTTCAGATATAAGACCAAGTCCGGTTTCCTTGTGCTTATAATATGCGTCTAGCTTTTCTCTGCCTACACTTGCAAGGTGCTTCTCTGATATCTTCAAAGTATTTCCACATTTCTGTGTAATCATATCTTGCATGGACCGCCTTCCATTGTATCTGGTACAAAATATCAAGATAGCTTAAAAAGCAAGGCACTTATGCAGTTTCTAACCAAGGAATGGGCGAAAATCTCTAGCATACCACAATCGCAAGTTCACTGCAGAGATCTCATTGTCACTATCATATTCATCCAATTCTCTCTAAGCTAATGTTACTGTGCCAACACAAGCATATGACAACACCTGAAAGTCTCTGCACAAATCCTAACACACTCGCTGCAGCTAAACTTGTCCACAATCCACATTTATCCAGATACCATTTTTATCCAAATTCATCCATGTTCTACACATTACACAATCAAAATACCTTGATATTTATTAGATTTTTCTAGATGTATCCCGGTCTTAGATTGTATGTATTAATTTTTGAGATTCAAATGAAACAAAAGGAAACCGGATGTTTTGACAGCCATCCCAGACCTAAACAATATTTATATGCTAGTTCATCAAAATGCTCCAACGATAACAAGAAAGCTGTATATTGAAAAGAATTTTGTATATGTACTCGTCATTATGCCTTGATGCACATCAGCAATATCGTTATCCAGAAAAGATGCACCACAAAATGATCAGAATGGTCTAGAATTTGGGATACACATATTGATGTAGCGATTCATGGATTCAAAATGTGGCTATTCAGTGATGACACGGCCACATCGAAGACGTTTAGGAGTTGGGCAAACCACGTTTTGACCCATGACAACCGCAATATGGAACAAAATTGCCACATTAGAGCGATTTTGCCATACCACGGCTAAACTACAATTGCGGCCAAAACCGCATTTTGAATCCTACAAGGAAATAAGCACAAATAAAGATAATGCAAAATGCTTAAGCAACTTCATTAGCAAACTTATCCATCCAATCTTGTAGTTTTAGACATAATTCTACATAGATATTATCCTCTCAGTTCTATGTTCAAAAGGAGAAACTGACCAATCTCTGCAACCACCAACCAGTTGGATTCCACTGGAGCAGGGCTCAGTGAATTCAAATGTATGTAACCAGGAAGACTCCTCTCATATGACCACAAAAACAACACCACCAAAAGCAAATGGTGGGAAGTCCATGGCAGGCTTGCAAATATTTAGAAATAGACAGAATAAGAAGCTAGAAGAAGGAATAAAAAGAAGCAAGCAGCATCACACAGATATGAAATACTTCTAGAGGAAGTCAAAACTGTTAGCTGACAAAGTTATGTACATAAGACAACATGTCAAGAATATAAAAAAGAGGACATTAAACAATCAAAAAAAACTATGCATTCGCATGGGAGCAAGGGTGCAGAAACCCATGCTAAGAACTTGAGAGACAACTAAAGACTGATCCATAACAAAAAGGGAAAAAAGGATCTTTTCAAATGCCCGCAACCCTAATCCTAGAAAGCCAAAAGCTTCTATGAAGGTTTATGTCATTGATTACTTATAGACATGCCAAATCTGATCTAGATCAACCCATCCACCTCAAATTCGCATTCTAAATATTCCACCTAATATGAAACCTCCAGATTCTAGAGTACCCTCCCTAATTGTTGTTGACCCCTGTTTTCCAGCCTCACCCACCAAAGCTGCACAACCACCACCACCATGCAGTCCACTAAACTAAATTGCCAGCAACAGTAGCTGAACCAGAGAATATTATTTTCGGGGTGGGGTGCCGTGTTTTTTTTTTTTTTGTTGGGTGGGGGGAAGGTTAAGTGTTATTTTAGAGGTTATAGTTGACTAACTCCATCGGTGAAACAATCACTAGACTGTTGCATACTTTAGGTTCTCTATCGTTTTCACCAATTACAAATGAGCTGTAGTGTACTAAAAATGTAATAATAAATATTTCAGGGACTTGACATGATCTAAACATCATATGAGGTCCAACCAAGGATTCAAAATGCGGTTTCGGTCGCGATTGCAGTTGTTGTCTCGATATGGAAAAATCGCAGCAATGTAGAAATCGCATTCCATATCGTGGTGAAAATGCGGTTCGGCCAACTCAGAAACTTTTTGGATGCAGCCTATTCATCACAAATGGGCCACAATTCGAATCCATGGGTCCGACCGCTCTTGGGTTGAAAACTTTTTTCCCTTTTCGGTGCATATGAAGCGCAAATGGCAGTACAATACGAAGGAGGGAATCACATCAGAGACCTGAAGCAAGCAGGGCATCAAGCTCAACTATTAGGGCAAGTCCTCACAGATTTATGGGTTCAAATTCAGGTATTAGACCATGCTAGTACTTGGACCTATAACAACTCTAAAAACTTGCAACCTATTTGGAAAAAGATTAAGAATTACTCGAATTTTCACTCACAAAAAATGTCACATTTTTTGGGGGAGAAGAGGATATAAAGAGAAACTACATTCTAGACAAAGGGAAAGGAAAAAAGGCCGATTTGAATTCGTCCCGCACCAAGATTTACATTACTAACGGTATCCGTACATTTGTCCGACCACCTCGTTGAGCGGCAAAGAGGTAGAGATGAATTCCTTGTTGCCCACTGTGCTGTACTTTGCTTGGGGCTTCTATGTGTAGAATACTATGAATAAGACAAATTTTCCCATTAGGGGGAGGGGGGATGGCCCCTGCTGGCCCCCTAGCTTCGTGCCTAGCCAACAAATTATATACACCCATGCATTCAAATTGTGGTCGATCCGCGATGAAACGACTACATCGGAAAGACTTTTGAGTTAGCCGAACCGTGTTTTCGCCGCGATAAAGAATGCAATTTCCACGTTAGGGCAATTTTTCTATATTGCGGCTGAAACCACAATCGCGACCGAAACTGTATTTTGAATCCTTGTTATAAACCACTCATGGATTCAAATTATGGCGTCTCCACAACGAAACTACTGCATTGGGAAGGCATTTGAGTTGGCCGAACCACATTTTCCCCGCGATATGGAGCGCGATTTCAGCACGACCAAAACCACAATTATGACCGAAATCGCAGTTTGAATCCTTGTTATACACCTCAGCAAATCATCTTAAACCCCTTTTGTGAGTGCATTCCTAACTGTCACTAAGATAAAAACAATACTAATTACAGGGCTCTCTTTCCGAACTAGCTTTTACTCCTTCAAACATATCTTAAGTAACCAATATACAAGTAATATTAATCTCCTCCATACCTAGACACATCCATATAACCTTAGCAAGCACTTTATCATAAGCCTTCTCTAATTAATGAGAACCATATGCAAATTTTTCTTTCTGTATGTACAAAGTCCCATCATTCTTCTTCTAAGATGGATTAACTGTACAATACACCATCCTAGTATAAAACCCATAGGTTCCATGAGGTTAACAAATCCCTCGCCAGCCTCCATGCATGAGCTCATAGCATCCTTGCTTCGTATATAGTTGCTCTGATATAATGATATCTCATTTCTTTTTGGTATAATGATATCTCATGTCCTTCCTTGCCAATGCATTTTTCACAATTTCTTCAGGAGGTTGACATTGGCCACCCACCTTTCTATTCTTCATCTCTTGCAATGTCTCTTTTTGACTTCATCTCCAACAATTCCTAGAATACATCAGAAATCAGAATATTGCTGCTCGTTTGAGCATCCCAAGCCACCTAGGCATATGTTATCATTCCCCTCCTCATTAAAGCTTATAAAATTAGCCTTAGCATCTCTCATTGACAGCATCTTCCCCAAGCAACCGACCTTCAGCCTTGATGCACCTCACTTACTCTATGTCCCTTCTTCTCCATCCCCAGCCGTAGCTAACTTAAACAACTCTTCTCCTCGCCCCTACACGGTGGGGGGATTGGTCAGAATTCATCCTTATAGGGGAGATTCATACAGAACTCCACCATGGTTACAAATTTTAGATGGGCATAAAAAAATAAATAATAAAAAAACTTAAACAACGTCTGATGTTGATATGAACGAACTTGGTTGGTTCGAATACGAAACCAAGATACTTCATATAACCCATTGAAAGCATGAATAAATTATTCATATTACCGCTGAAGTCTGTTACGGATTGGACCAATTGTAAGGTATGGGACTTGTCCCACATCGGTTGTATGGGCAGCTAATGAGGGGTTCATAGATCAAATGGGCTCTCTCACCTAATAGGCTAGTTTTTTGGGATGAGTTCTCCTATTTGGTCTGTAACAATTGGTATCAGAGCCAACTCGGAGTGGTGACCTGGGGGAGCCAGCCGTGACCAACAAAGACTCAGAGTGGTGGCCCGGGGGAGCCAGCCGTGACCAACATAACCGTGACCAACGAGGACTCAGAGTGGTGGCCCACGGAATGGTGGGCAGGGAAAGAGTCAGCCGTGACCAACGAGAACTCGGAGTGGTGGCTCATGGAGTGGTGGCCTGGGAAAGCCAGTCGTGACCAACGAGGACGTTGGCCCTTAAGGGGGGTCGAATGTTACGGATTAGACCAATTGCAAGGTATGAGACTTGTCCCACATCGGTTGTATGGGCAACTGATGAGGGATTTATAGATCAAATGGGCTCTCTCACCTAATAGGCTAGTCTTTTAGGATGAGTTCTCCTGTTTGGTCTGTAACAAAGTCATTTCAAAAAGCCTTGTAAAAGCAAAAACTAGGTACTGTAAGAAAATAAAAGTGGGTGCGAAAAGGAGGGTATAATGTAAAATCAGGAAAAAAAGGTGGGGGAGGGGAGCTTTTAAAAAGGGATTTAAAAAAAAAAAAGAAACAGAATATAGCAGGGAAGCCATAACAATCACAAATGGTACACGGAACATTAAGCGAGGAGGAGGAAGAATCACGTCATGGGGAAGGAAAAGAAAATCATGCTATGGATTGGGGACAGTACCAAGGGGGCAAAAGCAAGTGCTCTCTGTAAAGAACATTGCACTGAATAGCCAACCCATCAAATGTGGAGGTAGTTATACAATCTTAACAAGCATGTACAAACACATGTTTTAAGCAAATGTAGGGAGCATAATATCCGCAAAGGAAGCATAATATCCATAAACAGTTGACCAATAGACACATATAATCCTAAACCCCACGAGTAAAACAAAAATGAACTCAGTATTTACAAAACTCACCCCTTATTGGGCACCTCAAGAGCTTTTAGTGCTTGCTGAAACAAATGTGAATTCACGGAGACAATCTGCTCTGAAAGCAAGTTCCTTTGGGACTTTTCTCCATATCTAAACCCCTGAAAGATGTGTTGTTGTTCCAACTCACAAAATTTCTTTTTTGCAGCAATAAGACGCCTTTGGAATTTCTTTCTTTCCTTCCATTCCTAAACAGAATAACAATACAGATGGAATATAAACTAGGGTGTGAGATTTCTGTTTGCAATATCCATGTACAACAATTCTTGAATGAATATGCTGGTTTTAATTTCTCACATTAATTACATTTCCATATTGTCTATTTCTAATGGATTTGAGCATTGTTGTGATAGTTGTTGGCCTAGCAAATCAAAGCTTTGACCCCAGAAACACTCCACATAAGTTGAACAAAATTTACATTGCCATTATTATACCCAGACCTTGCATTATACCTACTATTGCTACAGCCATTGCAAATGCAACTGCCATTTTTCTCCCTCAATCCGGAAGCTATACAGCATGTTTAAGTTTAATAAATGCCAGTTAGGTTATAATTTGATTAGGTGAGTCATAATTTGAGAAGATATCAAATGGCATTGAGTGAATTATCAACAAAATAAAGAAGCTTGAAGACGGTCAATCAGACAGAGATACCCTATAAGCCAAAACTCCTACACCGGCAACCTCAACAGGCCTCTAGCCAGACAAGTGGGTAGGTCAACTATAGTCACCCTAGTTTAGAGATGTCAAGGAAAATAATTAACAAAAGTTACAAATGACTCACGAGTACACGTCTTTCTTTCTTAGACCTCTTGTCAGAGCGTAAGTTCAACTCGAGAAGTCCCTTTGGAGGGGTAATATGCATTTCTCCTCTGTGCAAGTCAACATCTGGAACAATTGCTTCAACAAAAGGGATCCAAACAAGTCGGCCAGATTGAGATATCTCCGACTTCTGGTTCCTAACTTCACTGGCAGATGTACTTGATGGATGAAGCATGACATGTAACAGATCATTCGCATCATTGTCGAAGACATTGACAACAGTTCCCACCGGTTCACCTGTGTCCTAGAATGGAAAAGGCATCATTAACAACCTCTAGGAAGACAAGCAGATGAACATATTGTTGTGGTGCAACTGTGAGACACATAAGTATCACAGTGGCAGTTGAAAAATGTAATGACTATGCTGCTCATCACTAGTAATCTATGATTCATGTAGTGGCTAAGGACAGATATCTAAAGGCCAACATCTGAAACAGAAAGACTAGCTGGTCTCTACACTTCAGCATTTCGCAAATCATTTGAAATCCATAACTCCCAAATGACAAAAGACCAACTAATTTACTCAAAGTGAAAACAAGATAGTGAGAAATAGATAACTCCAAACCTTGAGAATAACTCTCATGCCAACAAGATCACGACTGTAGAATTCACCCTCCTCTAGCTCTGGCCGATCACTTTCCCTCACAAGAAAAGTCGCCCCAACAAGTTGCTTAGCCTAAGTTTGATACAAGGAGAATGTAAACTTTAATAAGGAAAAAACCATGAACAATAGAAAGGAAAACAGTGAAGAAGAAACACAAAGGTACCACATCCGTCACTATTTGTCCTAAGTTTAATACAAGGAGAATGGAAACTTTAATAAGGAAAAAATCATGAACAATAGAAAAGGAAAACAGTGAAGAAGAAACACAAAGGTACCACATCCGTCACTATTTGTACTATATGCTTCCATATCTCAAATAAGATAAGAACAATGTGCTTCTCTAGAAAAGAAGGCAAAAGACAATTCTTACCTTAAATAAAACAATGAAGTACAATATGCAATGTGTTACAAAATGAAAAAGTGTGACTTTTTTTTAAAAGTCAGCACTGCCAGCATTCTCTCAAAAATATACTCATAAAACCTTTGTAAAATGCCATAGTAGTCAATCACCACCCCTCAACTCTCTCCAACCCAAAAATAAAATAAAATAAAATAAAAAATGAAAAATAAACCTTCCTTGCTTGGCCTCCCAAATGGATGCTAATGCTAGACATTTGGTTAGATAATAGGAAAGTTTAGAAGATCAGAAGAAACAAAGTGCAAGTATAGCTATATGCTCCTAAAACCTTCGCAAAAAGCCATAGTAGTCAATCACCACCACTCAAATCCATCCAACCCAATAATAAATAAATAAATGAACATAAAAATAAAATTAAAAAACATCTTCCTTGCTGGGTCTCCCGAATTGATGCAAATGCTGGACATTTGGTCAGATCATAGAACAGTTTAAAATACCAGGAGAAAAGGAGTGCGAGTACAGTTATAAGCTCCTAACTTTGTAAAAAGTTGTGGTATTCAATCACCACCCCTCAACTCCCTCCAACCCACCAAAAAAATAAAAAATAAAAAATAAACATCTTCCTTGCTTATCCTCCCAAATGGATGCTAATGATGGAAATTTGGTTGGACAATAGAAAAGTTCAGAAGATTATGAGAAAATGGGTGTGAGTTCAGCCGTCAGCCTGAAATCGAAAAAAGGCCACGAAACATTAAGTCCTATCAAGAAAAGGCTTACTTATTGTGGTGGGCCCCACAATTATCCTCTGATTTTATATTGTCAAGCTCCCTATTCTAATTTTCATCCTGAATTGAACCTAGGATGCCATCTGTAATTCTTTTCCCATCGGATCAACTATTTTGAACACCTGCTATTGGATGGAGCTCAAGCACATTCCTCATTTCCTATTCCCCCTTGTCTCAAGAAGTAGCATGCCCAACCTCTTGAACAGGCTCAAATAGGGAAAATACACATTTCCCTTTGCTAAATCATCTTGTGAATGGGCTCACTCCCTATTCCCAACCACTAGAGCCCTCCGTCAACTCCGTGTTCCCAAATTCATTAGAACTTGATGTTGGATAATGTTCACATCTTTTTTCTGTTATTGGATTGAAGAGACGTACTCCTGTGCTGTGCATTATCCAGGATTAAGGTTACAGACAGAGATCGCCTTTAACCTATTCATTTGTCACTTGGAATTTAGTTATTCAAAGTGGTCTTTTAGCACATACCTGTTTTTCAGAAATAGGTTTGCTCGCATACTTTCCATCATGCTTTCCTCCAATGCATGGTATTATTGTATTCACATTTCACACCTACACACTTATGTTTATTTTCCTGAAGTGTATCTCCATATATTCACCATCTTAGTCATAACGTCCTTTCATGTCTTCTAGTACTATAATACTATTAGCCTTAATGCTATTTCAAGCATTATTGGCATTACAGCTTTATTAATGCTCATTTCAACTTCTTTTCTTTCCTAACTCCTTTCCAATTCATCTCAAAGCTGCTTTTAACTGTCTATTTTGAGGAACCCAAAAACAAAAAAAACCACCTTGTGTAGCTCTCTCAAAAATAGCCACTCTTGTCAACAGTAAGGCTGTGCACTTCTGGATCGCTCCACTTCTGTTTTGATGGGATGCACACTTGATTGTTATTTCTGGGATGTGCTAAATACTTGTTAAGCTTTTGTGATGGCATGCCAATAGAACAGAAAGGGCCTATGTTCTAAAACTGAAACATCATAGAAAGAAGAGATACCCATATTGATTAAGCTGGGCTGTAATTTGTAAGCTTACATATGCTCATATACATAGGCAAATACCACAAATGGCACGGTAATCACAATAACTGACAGTCAGCAAAATAGATGAAGCATGCATTAAAATATACTGTCACCAGTCCAAATTAAAATCCATAGTTGGACATGGACTATGATGGAACAACAATGTGTAATCAAAGAAAAAATGAAAAGGCCTTACTATAGTTAGGACTTGAAGGATATCCTAAACATAAATTTTGCACAAACTTGCCAATATCTTATATTCCTTCCAACATGACTGAAGAAGTAAGGTTGTGAAGGTCGCCTCATTGCTTTATGAAGAAAATGAAGCACATCTAGTGACAGACTGGACAACGAACAACAAAAATAGCCAAACTTAGAAAAATAATTCTACTGCTAAGGCTGAACTTGTCGATTGAGATCGTCACCACAAAATGACAAAAAAAAAAAAAAAAAACTAGAAATAGCGAGTTGGCATACAAACTATAGGCTATCACCGATTTAACATAGGAAAGCAATCATTCCACAGAAAAGACAACATTCATAAAAGCTATAAGAAATGCAAACAAAGAGAAACGCCTTTCTCTTAAACCTGGTCTACACTGTCAAAGCCGCTCAATTTTACTATCCAACTGTTATTCCCAGGATGGCGTCTTCCTGCCACAAGCTCAACTTCAAGACCTCTTTCTTGTCCAGAAAATTGTAGCCGCAACCATCTTTTTCCAGGCTAAGAAGAAAGGCAAACTTTTATAAGAAGGAGATTAGTAATAAGATATGGAAATTCCCACACTGCTAGGATTCCCACCTTTCCAAACCGCAAGTCAGGGAAATCAGTGTTGTGCTTTACACGAATCTCTCCTTGAAGCCCATGTACGTCAGATATATAGCCAATGTCAACAAAATCACTCTCTTCAAGAGTTGTCTCCATAATCTCTTCAGTAGCTGAAGCAGAATAAATCCAATGATAAAGAAAACCCACATAGACCAAGAAAGTTATTCTCAAAGAAAGCAAAAAGAAGTTAAAAAGATTCCTGCAATCTGGTAGTCTTTTATCATTTCTAAACAAGAACTGTAGTCTTCCATAACGGCAGATGCTTCAGTTACTCTTATCTGGAAATAGAATCTATGCATAGATAGGGCCAAACTGCTTGCAGTTATTTTGAAAATGCACACGCCTTTCACCAACATAATTCAGCATTTGGCACAGCTCTCAATTAAAAACACAGGAACTCAGATTTGGATTATTATGGTATGATATTGCAGAGTGAAGTCAATCAAGTTTCATGGTCTTTTGCTTGCTTTAATAGAAAAATGTGTACCCTCAAGTCTCATGTACAGAAAACTTCTCCAATAATAACACTCCCAGATCATTTTCTGCTCAATAACCATCAGTAGGATAAACTAAGCAACCACAGAATTAGACTAGCCAATGAAGCAGCCCGTACGAATTCTAACCAATGAAGTTTACCGTAACATCCCTAGGCATACAGCATTGTACAAGCTTCTTTTGCCATTATGTCTTGAAAATCCTTCAAGCATTAATGGATTTGCAGAGGCACCCATCAAATAAGTAAATTACAAACAGCTTAAACAACTAAATACTTAAAAAAAAAAAAAAAGAAAGAAAAAACCTCATCTGAAATCCTTAACGAGTCAAGACTATACTTCCATTGACATAGATATTTAAAAAAAAAAAAAAAAGGAAAGAAACCCTCTTGTGAAATCCTTTAAAGCGTTGTCATTGCAACTTCCAGTCTTCTTTTTAATGCCTTAATCTAATGGGCTAACTCAGTCAAGCTTAAAAGGGAAGAGCTTGCCTACATTACACAGGCTCTTCATTCCACCTCAGGTCTTGCAGCCAGATACTCAACAAAACAACATCGGTTGGAGACACTAATCACTTTAGTTTAGGCAAAACAAGAAAAAACATACTAAACACTTGGATACATGTATCAAATTCTTTCCAGCAAAGCCCACATCTCATAAGGTTACTAAAGGGGCCTAAATATGCTGACATAACCGACATCAGACAAACCTAAGGCGTTCATGTTGAAAAAGTTTTAAAGTTTGGTAGCTCTGAGCCCATGGAAAAGACGTATTGTCTTGTAAAGAGCTAGAGAGAGAGAGAGAGAGAGAGAGAGAGTGTGTCCCATGTGGAAAGATTAAAGTGGGAAGTGGTGTATGTTAGCTCTCTCCACTTCTTTGAATAAGAAAGCCAAGGGTCAGCTTGGTAGACCACACACGCATGCACGCCGCTAGCCCGGCCAAGCTCGTGTAAGTGTGGGGTTGGGGTTGGGTTCTCTAATTTTTACTCCTGATTGCAATTAATGTCTAGAAAATTGTTCTAACAGCTAGCTTGGACTTGCGATGTCATTTACGAAGCTTTGCTTGCTTATGCGACTGACTTTTCCTTCCCAAATTTGATTATTCTCTTCTCCAAGCTGCTTGTTTTCCCAAAGTATTCTAGCTGCTGCAAATTCGTTTTATCAAAGAGGTTGCCAACTTTTTCAGATTACACACACAGAAAACTCTTCTCCTCCTATACTTCTCTGCTTATGAATTTCTGGTTTGGCAATATCACTTTAATTCCACCCGGCTAATTAAGAATGCACAAGATTGGCCAGAACCATATAATCCTGGGGAGCGACTACCGCCGGAGAGTTTGCACCTTTGCTTAGGCGAAATCGCTTTCAGAGCAGTGGTACAGGCCATCCCACTATGGTGAGTATTTTGGTGTTTTTCATCCTAGACCTGCTGGTGTCGTATCGCGATTAATTCAGGTAATATCTTTTCTCTGTTGCTGTGATTGTTGTCCAATATTTCCAACAGTTCATTCTCATTCCCTGCTTTATTAAGGGGTCTGCTTTGGATACATTACTTCCAAAAAAGTGACAGTTGGCAAAGCTGGGAATTGGAGAATTGAGCCTCTCGCTATGAACATTCAGGATTCTTTCTTTCTATACCCCATTCTTCATGAATGCACTCGAGTGACCTTTCTTGTGATAGAAAAAGGAACCACAAGCAGGCCACAAGGCAACCAATACTATGTCCAATCTTGGACACAAGCAGGACACAAATCACAGAAAATCGATTTTGTTTTGAGCCCATAAGGTAATGAACCAAAGGAATGACAACATAAAATCTTCAAGATAACATAACTTCTCTATTTAACTGTCATACCATTTTAAGAAAACTCTCAGTTCACATAGAATAACCCCATTTTTCTCCAACATACAGCATCCAAAACGAAGAAGTCCAATCCTTACAACTTCATCATGTTGTCTTGCCAACAGAACAATAAAATAAGCGGATATGAGCTATTAAGCTGGTGAATTCTGATCGTATTGATCCCCAGAATTCAAACCCACATTTCTGCCCCGAAAACCCATCAACTGTTCCGGATTGGACCAATTGCAAGGTATGGGACTTGTCCCACATCGGTTGTATGGGCAACTGATGAGGGGTTTATACACCAAATGGGCTCTCTCACCTAATAGGCTAGTCTTTTGGAATGAGTTCTCCTGTTTGATCTGTAATAATTGGTATCAGAGCCAACTCGAAGTGGTGGCCCACGGAATGGTGGCCTGGGGGAGCCAACCGTGACCAACGAGGACTCGGAGTGGCGGCTTGGGGGAGCCAGCCGTGACCAAAGTGGCCGTGACCAACGAGGACTCGGAGTGGTGGCCTGGGAAAGAGTCAGCTGTGACCAACGAGAACTCGGAGTGGTAGCCTGGGAAAGCCAGCCGTGACCAACGAGGACGTTGGCCCTTAAGGGGGTCGAATGTTACGAATTGGACCAATTGCAAGGTATGGGACTTGTCCACATCGGTTGTATGGGCAACTAATGAGGGGTTTATAGATCAAATGGGCTCTCTCATCTAATAGGCTAGTCTTTTGGGATGAGTTCTGCTGTTAGGTCTGTAACATCAACACAGGGATGAATAGACCACACACCTAGCTACCAAATTTCCACCAGCAAATATCGACAGCAACTTCAAAACACCCAAAATATTCGTAAACAAGGAGAGATCAGAAAACTGAGAAACCAAAATTAAAAAAAAAAAACATAAAACTACAAATAGGAAATGAAGTACCGGCGCAGAAAAGGGGAGAGTCTCTGACTCCATGAGAAACTTGGAGACCAAAAAAGCGCGATTGAATAAGAGAGGAGAACTTCAAAGGAGCAAACTGGTTTCGAAAGGTGGCAATCATTTGACGGGAGGGCGAAGTAATGGCATTAGCCGGCAAGGCAGACCACAGGAGAGAGCAAGAACTCCGCGCCACCATCATCCTGTCAACCAGCGGGCAACTCTGTGAGTGAGGGGTTACTCGAAAGCATTACAATTTTGTCCACAATAATATATATATATTATATATATATATATATATATATAATATATATAATATATATATATATATGTGTGTATATATACATATATATTTTTTATATATATATATGTGTATTATATACATCTATATATATATATATATATATATATATATATATATAGTATATATACACACACACACATATATATATATATATACACACACACACACACAAATATCTATATATTTATATATGTATACATACTGTAAAATCCAGAAATTTATTTTCAGGATGAGTTATATTTAACATGGACCAATGTAGGCCTTATGACTTGAATCAATCCAAGTTTATGCAAATTTTTTTTTTAGTTTTTAACTCCTTTTTACTTCGGGAAAAGAAGAAAGTCTAATTTTTGTTTTCTTTTTTAAAAAAAGAAAAAAATATATATATTTTTGAACAATATTTTTCCCCCCAAAACACCCTAACCCTAACTTCTTTCCCTCTTTTTTTTACTAGAGTAGCCGACCCCCTTATTTTCTCTTCCCTCTTGCTTAAACCCTAACCGTGTTCCCCCCCATGGTTTCTCTCTCTCTCCCTCTCTTCCTCTTGCCCTCTCTCTCTCCTTCCACTCGTGCTCTCTCTCTCTTCCTTCGCGCTCTCTCTCTCTTTGCGCCGCCGCTAACCCCCGGCGCCACCACACAACTAGGGGTGTTCATCGGTCCCGGACCAGCCTGGACCGAAGATCGAATAAGACCTAGGTGGGGACCGAGGACCGGACCGTTTCAGATTCAGTCCGGACCGGACCGGACCGAGACCGGACCGAATCTGGACCGGTCCTATCCTGGATACTTTTGAAATTGTTTGGGTATGACTCATGAATCCATACATTACAAACCCTTCATCCCAAATTTGACATCATCCCTTATCCTCATGGTGAACATGGTACTCTAATCGATATGCGTCTCATCTAAGTTAAATCCAGTAAAGAGCATTAAAAAAAAAGACAAAACTTGACCATGCGATCAAGTACTCTTTGATTTTTGGATATTAATATGCTTAAAGTTCTATACATATATTTTTCACTGTAAAATGCTCTGTTAATGTCACAGACTTGTCTGTCGGTGCTTTGATTGGTTGGTTCTTTAGAAGTCTCATCGTCCCAAGTCAAGTGAAAAAAAAAAAAACCTTAAAACAAAAACCCCCATATTTTTAATTAATATATTATAAGCTTATCTTATTCTTTATAGAAAAGTACATAAATGAAATTATTAGTACTTTATTTTAGAAAAATAATTGTAGCTACGTAGAAGGTATTTGTTTAATTTGGTTCAATTAAAAGGCTGGCAGATCAGAGAATCCTTCAAAGTTGTGCAGACAATTTAGAGAATATAGAAAGAGAAACTTCCTAATCACTAATGATTCACTATCAGCATCAGTAATTAGTATGGTTAACACCTCCAAGTGGATTCACATGCTTTCCAGTCTACATAACTATTATGCTCCCCAATATTTGTCCCTTTCAACTGATTTGTACTTGGACACGTGCAGTAATAACATGTTTTGGTTTTTAGTTTTTGGTTTTGCTCTCTGCCTAGGTTGAAAAGTGCCCAAACAGAAGGTCCTTCGCACAAAACCAAAAACCTTGAAAAGTGCCCAAACAAAAGGTCCAAACCTAAAACCCCCCAAAAAAAAAAAGCTTAATTCCCAAATCGGTCCGATCCGGTCCAATTGTCGGTCCAACCGGTCTGAGACCGGACCGGACCGAAGACCGAAAGTCGGAAAAGAGAGGACCGAGGACCGGACCGAAAGGCGTCAGTCCGGTCCGGTCAGGTCCGGTCCGACTCGGTCTTCGGGTCGGTCCGGTCCTGGACCGTTTAATGAACACCCCTACACACAGCCTGCCAACCGCCACCCACGCTCTCCCTCTTCCTCCTTATTTTGGTATGTATTTGATACATAACCCTACTATCATGCATCTTTCATGCACACCAAAGAAAAAAATAAAAATGGAGTCTTTTTCATTGTTATTGGTTTTTCAATTCAAGAGTATGAATTTGCAACTTTTGATGCATGTTTTATGAATTTTTAGATTTAAAACCGAAATGGGTGACGGTCGAATCATCTTTCTTCTCAAAACCCGATCGAGGCAAGTTTAGTGATAACATTTTGATATTGGGTTGAATAAAATTTTGTTATTTTGCTTGGCTTGGGTTGGTGGGAGCTTAGAAATCGATAGGATGTACGTGGGTAGACATGTGACTCAACGTGGTGCAAGTTTGGACTAAAAAGACCCCATTTTGAAGGTAGAATAATTGGGCGGAATGTCCCTGATTGGAGGCCAGACCAGACCTCATTTTTAAAATTCAACCCATGATGGTATATTAGTCCAAAAATCGCAAAAGTTTTATGGTAGATAGGTTAGAATGTGCTGAGTAATCTAGTTTTTGAATCAATAAAATCAGAACTGAATTGGATGAGTTATAATCGATTTACCGAGGACTGCCTAGATATGAGCAGCCAGTGACAGTGTAGGATCTTTGAGAAAATTGACCTAGTGTTGGAGAGAGTTTGGGAAAATACTAAACATAGAAATTTTAAGGGACAGACTAACCTCTCCAGAATAGGCAAGAACTTTGAGTTTTAACGTCAGAAACTCGAGATATGGACTCTGAAAATTGAGTCTAGATTCTAACCGAAACTGGAACTCGGACTGGCTACGACTAGAAACTCATAAAGTGATCCAAAAATCATAGAAAAATTATTCTGGGCTAAGGATAGGGCGGGGATGTGTTTCGTACAGTTGGGGACTAAAATATGAGTGTTGTTTGAATCCAGGTGCGAATATCTAGGTTAAGATAAGGGATTACCAGGTAATAAGCATGCCCTAACCCTTCCTCAAATGTGCTTCAAAAATGTGTATTGTGTTTACGTGTGAAGGACTATTTTAATGTGCTTTGTAAAGGTTTAGTGTTTATACCGACTGTGTGTGATGCGACTTCTCCATATGATTTGCAGTTACATTGTTTTACAAAATCAGTGAATGTGTGGGTTTGAGGTTGGTCAAGTTATAAAATAAAATTGAATATTTAAGACCAGAATGGGTCAGGTTTGGACTGGGTATATGGACTAAATGACATTATTAAATTTGAGCATGTAATGACCAACTGAATGGTTGAGATTGAGAAATTTTGTTTCTTTTGTGTTTCGAAAGCCTTTAGCCTTCCTCAGGTATAATGCATACATGTGAGCGGCCACGTGCCTCCTTTTGGAGGGGTGTGGGTTAGGTTAGCAATAACCATCCATTAAGGTGGTAGGCCAAGGTTAGTTAAGCGGTAACCGTCCGAGTCACGGAAGGTCAGGTACAGTTAAGCAGCTACTCTCCACCTAAGGGCAGGCCATGAGGCTCAGTGGAGTTGCTCACCCTTGAAAAAAAGTAACTGAAACTGATTAAACGGGGAGTACTTAATGGCTTTTGTAAGAATATGGATTATTTGAATCGCTTGTATGTTTCCCCCACCCCTAAAATGTTTTTAAAATGAATTTGTGTACGTACCTTTACTATTAAGGGTGATTGTTATTGAGTTTACCTCATTTTTATAAAATGTTTTGTTTTCAGGTGATGTGCATGCGTATGGGAATGGGGACCCAAAGTTAGAGCGAGGCTCCGTCGTTTAAATTGTAGTTTGGATCAAAGCAGTTTGTTTTGGGAAAGAACTTGCAATGGATTTCGTTTTAGCTTAGTTGTTGCTATAATTGTGGTTGAAATCTTTAAACTCAAGTAATATTCGAAGAATCGTTTGTATTAATGTTTTGGTTGATGCTCATCCTGACATTTCCATGAAGAAAATACGTCGGTAACACCCCCTTTAGGCTTTTCTGCCGCCACATAAGCTAATATTAGCAATAAAGAATAAATTAGAAACTCGTGGTGTTAAACACACACATACACGTAAATATACATACGTACATACAGACACACACACACACACATATATATATATATGCATGTACGTGTGTGTATATATATATACACACACACATATACTTATATATATATATATAGAGAGAGAGAGATATATATACATATATATATATATATATATATATATATATATATAGATATATATTGTAAAACCCCAGAAATTTAATTTGAGAATATTAAGCTCAGGTTGGACCGACCTAGACCCAAGTCAACCCTAGTCGATGCCAAACGAGTCGTCGAAGAATTTATTTTGTTTAGGATGTTATCAAATTTTAAACATATTGGAAGTTTTAATTAATTTTTAATATTTTTGGATAGTTTTAAATCTACAAATTTACCCTCCTTGATTTTACATTAATCTTTTTACTTTTTACTATAAAACTTCAAATATGATCATTATTATCATTATTATTGTTATTATTATTATTATTATTACCATCATTATTAGCTTTCAAAAAAAAAGAAAAAAAAGAAAAGAGGATGGGTGGCCGGCCCTCTTGTTTTTGAAAATTTTGTGTTCAAAAAAAAAACCTCTTCCCCCTCTTTTTTATCCTAAACCCTAGCCCTTCTTTCCCCCCACTCTCCCACTCTCCCTCACGCCCTCTCTCGCTCTAGCCGCCCCCTCTCCCTCTCTCTAGCTGTCTCTCTCTCACCTCTCTCTACTCCCCCACCTTGCACCACCGCACCGCCCTGGTGCCGCCACTCCACGGTTCACCTCTTCCTTTTTGTCTTGGTAAGGAAGAAAAACAAAGTAAAGTGACGCTTGAGATTCATGCATCCCATGCATCGAAAATTTATTCTTGTATCCTTCTTTTCCTTACAATTTTCATACTTAATTGAGAATAAGGATTTTGATTTAAATTCCATTGTATTTCTCAGCGCTCTCGGCACTAAACTTGAGCGAAGGAGGAACTCTCATTGAGTTAGACCCGATTTCGGCCCAAGGTAATTCGTAACATCGATTTGATGGCGTATTATTTTTTTAATTTCATAAAAGTTGGGTTCTTTTGGCATACCTGGGTCTGACGAGGGTCTAGGGGTTGCTAAGGGGGAATTTCGAATTTTTGGAGACGCAATACATGCGAAAACCGACCCTAAAGTGGAAGGGTGAACTGGGCAGATTAGGTGCAGTTTTTACCTCGACTTTGCGAATTCAGTATAATTATTCTGGGCGTTCAAAAATTATGAAAGTTTGATGGTAGGTAGATTTGGATGTGTGAATTACGTGAGATTTTGAATTGGACTAATCGGAGTTAAAACTAGGAAGTTATGGACTAGTTACCGAGCACTGTCAAATCTGGGTTTGCAGGTATAGTCGGTGGTTTTTGGGATTTTTGACCTAACTTCTATGAGATTTGATAAAAACACTAAACATGAAAGTTTTAGTAGACAAAACTATCTTTCTACGTTGGGTAAGAAGTTAATTTTTGGAGGTCAGGAGTGAAAATTATGAGGTTGGGAACCTGGGCTAAAAAATCTGAACACAATCTGTCAAGTTAGGTCTGGGGTTGCTCTACCCTGAATTTTGGAAAAATCCCTAAGTTAGGATCGGTTGCCAAAAATTGTGAGATTCGTTGGGTCAGAGCCTCTGGATGTACCGGACCATCTCGTTTTAGAATTGGGCCGTTTGGAGTAGTATAGTTCGAGTTTTAATAAAATTTTCCGGGACTGCCCTGTTGAAGATAGTCACTAACATTGTTGAAAGAAACGGAAATATGACCTGGTTTGGGTCAGAACCAGGATGAACCCGAACATAAGAAAGGTAGAGGATGACTTAAGATTTTTGGATTGACTTAGAACACTGAAATTGGATATCAGAAGCAAAAGTTATGGTCACTGGAAGTAGAACCCATAATCTGGCCAGTCTGAACCTTAACTTGGGTTAAGGTTGACATGATCTAAAATGTAGAAAATTTTTATAAAAGTCATGGGAGGGCCAGGGATACCCTTTACTAAATTTGACTGACTATGGGCTATATGTGGGCCTAGGGTGCGGAGCAGTAAATGTTATTTAAGTAACCGAGCCCGTAAATTGTACGGTATCCAAGTAACAATCATGCCCTAACCCTTTCCCCCGCATTGCTGAAACCGTGAACTTTTTGGAACTTGAGTAAGAACTACCTGTTCTCTTTTTTTAATTTGAAGGAACAATGTTATGTGAACTGAAGGTGACTGCAAGATAGAAATGGCATGTTATATTATGTTATGAAAGTTGCGACTTACCACATTGTGTTGGAATTCCTAAATTTTCCATTGTGATGTCATGGTTGGGAAAAATGATTGAATCTGAATGAACTTATCATGTTAAGTCAACCTCCAGTAAAGAGTAAGGAATTCATTAACTGAAAAGGGCTAGATTGGGTGAGTAGCTTCTGTTTAAGTTGATTGAAGGCCATGGCTTTCCCCGGGTAACAAGTGCATGCATGTGAGCGGTCACATGTTTGGTTGAGGCGTGGGCCAGGATATCGGCAACCACCCCTGAAGGTGGTAGGCCAGGGAAAGGATAAGCGGTAATCATCTGAGTAGCGGTAGGCCAGGAATGAGTTAAGCAGCTGCGCTATGTTAGAGCGCAAGCCATGAGACCCTCTGGGGTCGCTCACCCAAGATTAATCTGAATCTAATGCGTTCTAAATTTTTAACTATAGAACTATGTTCCTAAAGACGGAAGGCCAAGGAAGATTGTGATAATGAGATGTGTGCCTGGAAGATGTTCTGCTATCCCCTTCCCTTAAAATATTTTCAAAATGAATTTGTGTGCATAGTTGACTGTTAGAGGTGATTGTTTACGGAGTTTATCTCACTGTTATATAATGTTTTGTTTTCAGGTGAACTAGTTATGCATGGGGCTTGGGACATAAAGTAGAGTGAGGCGCGAATGCAAAATTAATAAGTTTAATGTCGGGAGTTGCGATGAACATTAGTTGTTTTAGTTGGTGTAATTGAATCTTGAGCGATGTAAGCTTGTTTTATAATGAGGATTTTCTTGTTTTATTTGCCAGCCTTGATATCCAGCCTGATATTTTCAAGAAGAAAATACGGCGGTAATATCCCGTTAGGAATTTCCGCTACCATACAGGTTAATAATAGTCAAAATTAATGAATTAGAAATCCGGGGGTGTTATAAAATGGTATCAGAGCTCAGGTTAACTGACCTGAAGGCTCGCCTAAAAGACTATATATACGTATTAAAAAAAAAGAGAAGAAGGTTATAGACTATATATACGTATTAACTGACCGGACCGGACCGAGACCGGACCGAATCTGGACCGGTCCTATCCTGGATACTTTTGAAATTGTTTGGGTATGACTCATGAACCCATACATTACAAACCCTTCATCCCAAATTTGACATCATCCCTTATCCTCATGGTGAACATGGTACTCTAATCGATATGCGTCTCATCTAAGTTAAATCCAGTAAAGAGCATTAAAAAAAAAGACAAAACTTGACCATGCGATCAAGTACTCTTTGATTTTTGGATATTAATATGCTTAAAGTTCTATACATATATTTTTCACTGTAAAATGCTCTGTTAATGTCACAGACTTGTCTGTCGGTGCTTTGGTTGGTTGGTTCTTTAGAAGCCTCATCGTCCCAAGTCAAGTGAAAAAAAAAACCTTAAAACAAAAACCCCCATATTTTTAATTAATATATTATAAGCTTATCTTATTCTTTATAGAAAAGTACATAAATGAAATTATTAGTACTTTATTTTAGAAAAATAATTGTAGCTACGTAGAAGGTATTTGTTTAATTTGGTTCAATTAAAAGGCTGGCAGATCAGAGAATCCTTCAAAGTTGTGCAGACAATTTAGAGAATATAGAAAAAGAAACTTCCTAATCACTAATGATTCACTATCAGCATCAGTAATTAGTATGGTTAACACCTCCAAGTGGATTCACATGCTTTCCAGTCTACATAACTATTATGCTCCCCAATATTTGTCCCTTTCAACTGATTTGTACTTGGACACGTGCAGTAATAACATGTTTTGGTTTTTAGTTTTTGGTTTTGCTCTCTGCCTAGGTTGAAAAGTGCCCAAACAGAAGGTCCTTCGCACAAAACCAAAAACCTTGAAAAGTGCCCAAACAAAAGGTCCAAACCTAAAACCCCCCAAAAAAAAAAAGCTTAATTCCCAAATCGGTCCGATCCGGTCCAATTGTCGGTCCAACCGGTCTGAGACCGGACCGGACCGAAGACCGAAAGTCGGAAAAGAGAGGACCGAGGACCGGACCGAAAGGCGTCAGTCCGGTCCGGTCAGGTCCGGTCCGACTCGGTCTTCGGGTCGGTCCGGTCCTGGACCGTTTAATGAACACCCCTACACACAGCCTGCCAACCGCCACCCACGCTCTCCCTCTTCCTCCTTATTTTGGTATGTATTTGATACATAACCCTACTATCATGCATCTTTCATGCACACCAAAGAAAAAAATAAAAATGGAGTCTTTTTCATTGTTATTGGTTTTTCAATTCAAGAGTATGAATTTGCAACTTTTGATGCATGTTTTATGAATTTTTAGATTTAAAACCGAAATGGGTGACGGTCGAATCATCTTTCTTCTCAAAACCCGATCGAGGCAAGTTTAGTGATAACATTTTGATATTGGGTTGAATAAAATTTTGTTATTTTGCTTGGCTTGGGTTGGTGGGAGCTTAGAAATCGATAGGATGTACGTGGGTAGACATGTGACTCAACGTGGTGCAAGTTTGGACTAAAAAGACCCCATTTTGAAGGTAGAATAATTGGGCGGAATGTCCCTGATTGGAGGCCAGACCAGACCTCATTTTTAAAATTCAACCCATGATGGTATATTAGTCCAAAAATCGCAAAAGTTTTATGGTAGATAGGTTAGAATGTGCTGAGTAATCTAGTTTTTGAATCAATAAAATCAGAACTGAATTGGATGAGTTATAATCGATTTACCGAGGACTGCCTAGATATGAGCAGCCAGTGACAGTGTAGGATCTTTGAGAAAATTGACCTAGTGTTGGAGAGAGTTTGGGAAAATACTAAACATAGAAATTTTAAGGGACAGACTAACCTCTCCAGAATAGGCAAGAACTTTGAGTTTTAACGTCAGGAACTCGAGATATGGACTCTGAAAATTGAGTCTAGATTCTAACCGAAACTGGAACTCGGACTGGCTACGACTAGAAACTCATAAAGTGATCCAAAAATCATAGAAAAATTATTCTGGGCTAAGGATAGGGCGGGGATGTGTTTCGTACAGTTGGGGACTAAAATATGAGTGTTGTTTGAATCCAGGTGCGAATATCTAGGTTAAGATAAGGGACTACCAGGTAATAAGCATGCCCTAACCCTTCCTCAAATGTGCTTCAAAAATGTGTATTGTGTTTACGTGTGAAGGACTATTTTAATGTGCTTTGTAAAGGTTTAGTGTTTATACCGACTGTGTGTGATGCGACTTCTCCATATGATTTGCAGTTACATTGTTTTACAAAATCAGTGAATGTGTGGGTTTGAGGTTGGTCAAGTTATAAAATAAAATTGAATATTTAAGACCAGAATGGGTCAGGTTTGGACTGGGTATATGGACTAAATGACATTATTAAATTTGAGCATGTAATGACCAACTGAATGGTTGAGATTGAGAAATTTTGTTTCTTTTGTGTTTCGAAAGCCTTTAGCCTTCCCCAGGTATAATGCATACATGTGAGCGGCCACGTGCCTCCTTTTGGAGGGATGTGGGTTAGGTTAGCAATAACCATCCATTAAGGTGGTAGGCCAAGGTTAGTTAAGCGGTAACCGTCCGAGTCACGGAAGGTCAGGTACAGTTAAGCAGCTACTCTCCACCTAAGGGCAGGCCATGAGGTTCAGTGGAGTTGCTCACCCTTGAAAAAAAGTAACTGAAACTGATTAAACGGGGAGTACTTAATGGCTTTTGTAAGAATATGGATTATTTGAATCGCTTGTATGTTTCCCCCACCCCTAAAATGTTTTTAAAATGAATTTGTGTACGTACCTTTACTATTAAGGGTGATTGTTATTGAGTTTACCTCATTTTTATAAAATGTTTTGTTTTCAGGTGATGTGCATGCGTATGGGAATGGGGACCCAAAGTTAGAGCGAGGCTCCGTCGTTTAAATTGTAGTTTGGATCAAAGCAGTTTGTTTTGGGAAAGAACTTGCAATGGATTTCGTTTTAGCTTAGTTGTTGCTATAATTGTGGTTGAAATCTTTAAACTCAAGTAATATTCGAAGAATCGTTTGTATTAATGTTTTGGTTGATGCTCATCCTGACATTTCCATGAAGAAAATACGTCGGTAACACCCCCTTTAGGCTTTTCTGCCGCCACATAAGCTAATATTAGCAATAAAGAATAAATTAGAAACTCGTGGTGTTAAACACACACATACACGTAAATATACATACGTACATACAGACACACACACACACACATATATATATATATGCATGTACGTGTGTGTATATATATATACACACACACATATACTTATATATATATATATAGAGAGAGAGAGATATATATACATATATATATATATATATATATATATATATATATATATATATATTGTAAAACCCCAGAAATTTAATTTGAGAATATTAAGCTCAGGTTGGACCGACCTAGACCCAAGTCAACCCTAGTCGATGCCAAACGAGTCGTCGAAGAATTTATTTTGTTTAGGATGTTATCAAATTTTAAACATATTGGAAGTTTTAATTAATTTTCAATATTTTTGGATAGTTTTAAATCTACAAATTTACCCTCCTTGATTTTACATTAATCTTTTTACTTTTTACTATAAAACTTCAAATATGATCATTATTATCATTATTATTGTTATTATTATTATTATTATTACCATCATTATTAGCTTTCAAAAAAAAAGAAAAAAAAGAAAAGAGGATGGGTGGCCGGCCCTCTTGTTTTTGAAAATTTTGTGTTCAAAAAAAAAACCTCTTCCCCCTCTTTTTTATCCTAAACCCTAGCCCTTCTTTCCCCCCACTCTCCCACTCTCCCTCACGCCCTCTCTCGCTCTAGCCGCCCCCTCTCCCTCTCTCTAGCTGTCTCTCTCTCACCTCTCTCTACTCCCCCACCTTGCACCACCGCACCGCCCTGGTGCCGCCACTCCACGGTTCACCTCTTCCTTTTTGTCTTGGTAAGGAAGAAAAACAAAGTAAAGTGACGCTTGAGATTCATGCATCCCATGCATCGAAAATCTATTCTTGTATCCTTCTTTTCCTTACAATTTTCATACTTAATTGAGAATAAGGATTTTGATTTAAATTCCATTGTATTTCTCAGCGCTCTCGGCACTAAACTTGAGCGAAGGAGGAACTCTCATTGAGTTAGACCCGATTTCGGCCAAGGTAATTCGTAACATCGATTTGATGGCGTATTATTTTTTTAATTTCATAAAAGTTGGGTTCTTTTGGCATACCTGGGTCTGACGAGGGTCTCGGGGTTGCTAAGGGGGAATTTCGAATTTTTGGAGACGCAATACATGCGAAAACCGACCCTAAAGTGGAAGGGTGAACTGGGCAGATTAGGTGCAGTTTTTACCTCGACTTTGCGAATTCAGTATAATTATTCTGGGCGTTCAAAAATTATGAAAGTTTGATGGTAGGTAGATTTGGATGTGTGAATTACGTGAGATTTTGAATTGGACTAATCGGAGTTAAAACTAGGAAGTTATGGACTAGTTACCGAGCACTGTCAAATCTGGGTTTGCAGGTATAGTCGGTGGTTTTTGGGATTTTTGACCTAACTTCTATGAGATTTGATAAAAACACTAAACATGAAAGTTTTAGTAGACAAAACTATCTTTCTACGTTGGGTAAGAAGTTAATTTTTGGAGGTCAGGAGTGAAAATTATGAGGTTGGGAACCTGGGCTAAAAAATCTGAACACAATCTGTCAAGTTAGGTCTGGGGTTGCTCTACCCTGAATTTTGGAAAAATCCCTAAGTTAGGATCGGTTGCCAAAAATTGTGAGATTCGTTGGGTCAGAGCCTCTGGATGTACCGGACCATCTCGTTTTAGAATTGGGCCGTTTGGAGTAGTATAGTTCGAGTTTTAATAAAATTTTCCGGGACTGCCCTGTTGAAGATAGTCACTAACATTGTTGAAAGAAACGGAAATATGACCTGGTTTGGGTCAGAACCAGGATGAACCCGAACATAAGAAAGGTAGAGGATGACTTAAGATTTTTGGATTGACTTAGAACACTGAAATTGGATATCAGAAGCAAAAGTTATGGTCACTGGAAGTAGAACCCATAATCTGGCCAGTCTGAACCTTAACTTGGGTTAAGGTTGACATGATCTAAAATGTAGAAAATTTTTATAAAAGTCATGGGAGGGCCAGGGATACCCTTTACTAAATTTGACTGACTATGGGCTATATGTGGGCCTAGGGTGCGGAGCAGTAAATGTTATTTAAGTAACCGAGCCCGTAAATTGTACGGTATCCAAGTAACAATCATGCCCTAACCCTTTCCCCCGCATTGCTGAAACCGTGAACTTTTTGGAACTTGAGTAAGAACTACCTGTTCTCTTTTTTTAATTTGAAGGAACAATGTTATGTGAACTGAAGGTGACTGCAAGATAGAAATGGCATGTTATATTATGTTATGAAAGTTGCGACTTACCACATTGTGTTGGAATTCCTAAATTTTCCATTGTGATGTCATGGTTGGGAAAAATGATTGAATCTGAATGAACTTATCATGTTAAGTCAACCTCCAGTAAAGAGTAAGGAATTCATTAACTGAAAAGGGCTAGATTGGGTGAGTAGCTTCTGTTTAAGTTGATTGAAGGCCATGGCTTTCCCCGGGTAACAAGTGCATGCATGTGAGCGGTCACATGTTTGGTTGAGGCGTGGGCCAGGATATCGGCAACCACCCCTGAAGGTGGTAGGCCAGGGAAAGGATAAGCGGTAATCATCTGAGTAGCGGTAGGCCAGGAATGAGTTAAGCAGCTGCGCTATGTTAGAGCGCAAGCCATGAGACCCTCTGGGGTCGCTCACCCAAGATTAATCTGAATCTAATGCGTTCTAAATTTTTAACTATAGAACTATGTTCCTAAAGACGGAAGGCCAAGGAAGATTGTGATAATGAGATGTGTGCCTGGAAGATGTTCTGCTATCCCCTTCCCTTAAAATATTTTCAAAATGAATTTGTGTGCATAGTTGACTGTTAGAGGTGATTGTTTACGGAGTTTATCTCACTGTTATATAATGTTTTGTTTTCAGGTGAACTAGTTATGCATGGGGCTTGGGACATAAAGTAGAGTGAGGCGCGAATGCAAAATTAATAAGTTTAATGTCGGGAGTTGCGATGAACATTAGTTGTTTTAGTTGGTGTAATTGAATCTTGAGCGATGTAAGCTTGTTTTATAATGAGGATTTTCTTGTTTTATTTGCCAGCCTTGATATCCAGCCTGATATTTTCAAGAAGAAAATACGGCGGTAATATCCCGTTAGGAATTTCCGCTACCATACAGGTTAATAATAGTCAAAATTAATGAATTAGAAATCCGGGGGTGTTATAAAATGGTATCAGAGCTCAGGTTAACTGACCTGAAGGCTCGCCTAAAAGACTATATATACGTATTAAAAAAAAAAGAGAAGAAGGTTATAGACTAAAACCGGTAGACTTAAGGAGCACGGAGAGTGAGTGTAGCACGGGGACAGGGGCTGTAGGCATCTGCATACAATATTAAATAAATGCATGACTGTGGTTGAATGCATATCTTATGTGTCCCTACTTTTATAGGAATGAAGGATACCCAGCATTGCGGCTGTGTGGGAGGTCCTTGCCTACATCATCGGTTAACTAAGGAGCCAAGGAAGAGTGTGTGGGACCACATATGCCATGTGAGGTGGGTAGTAGCCAAATACCTGGATAATAGGCCCAATAGCTGCTTGGCGATTAAGGGTAACCGAGTCGTCTTTCTGTTGCTGACCCTGAAGGGGGACCCTGTGTAGCACTATCGTGTTAATGAGTTGCACCCTCGGGCTCGTGATCCCTGCCTATTACGACATTGTTGTTGGTGCGATTGGGAGCCCATGGGGATGGACATAGAAGACCTAATTGACTACTTGAGACTGGAGGGGCCCCATGACCTAGAGAATGTTCCCACAACTAGTGAGAGAGACGCCCCACCCCTAGACGACGAACTTACAGATGAGGAGGGAAACCTTGAACGAGTGGAGGACAACCCTAGTGAGACAGATCCGGGAGTGGAAGCCGACCCGATGGGTGACCCGAGTGTAGAGGAACCAATGGAGGAAGAGGACTCTGAAGAGGATCCCGAAGAGGACCCTGAGGAGGACCCGAGTGAGGGAGACCCGATGAAAGAGGAGGATCTTGAGGAGGCTTCTGAGGTGAGTGAGGGACAGCTGATGGGAAGTGAAGACCTTATGGAGGATTGGGAAGAAGAAAGGAGGGACCACACCATTCAGGATGAGCAAGCTCGAGGACCGGAAGACTTAGAGGAACAGATAAATTCCTTGTGGTATAGGGCCGAGTGCGAGATCGGGGTGAGCCGCTGGAAGCGGGGTAGATGTGGCCGGATGTGTAGGGGTACCTACCCCCTGGACGCCCCTGACCAGTAGAAGCTGGAGGTAGTTAGGAAGTTGGATTTTCTTTCCTTTGCTAGGATAGTTTTGGTAGTTGTTTCTCTGTTTCTTATTAAGCCCTTGGGGCTATTAAAGTTATATGTTGAGATGTAATGAAAAGTGTTAGTGTGGAACTCTTATGTTATTGAAATGCTATGCAATAAAATCTCCCTGGATTATTTGAATATCGGCGTCTTGTGTTGAAAAGTGTTAGTGTGGAACTCTTATGTTATTGAAATGCTATGCAATACAATGATCATAGTGATAATCATGAATCGTGTGAATGTGATGTCTGTCTGATGCGAACTATCTGAACATGTGATGTGGTGGTTGTACTACCTGAACGTGGTAATATACTGAAATCGAACTCCTGTCAAATGTTACATAATGCACTGGCATGTACTGTATGTTTGAAATTCTGTAGAACTTAGGTCGTGAACTATTAGGAGAGGAACTAAACCCGAATTATTTCCCCAAACAGAATGGCGGGAAGCAACAACAACAACAGCCAGTCCTGAACTGGACGCCATCCTAAGACGAGGGTCCTTACGAACCAGGACATCCCTATGGCGGCCCCAAGGGAACGACTGGAGGCTCTACACCCTCGAAATGGGAATGGGTCTCGTAGTCAGATTGACGAGACTAACCCGCCAACGGGAGCTAAGCTTACCAATTTGTTGCTGCTGGAGATGCTGCAGAAACAAAGAGAACAATTGCGACTCCAGAACGAACAGATACAGAGACTAATGGAGGTACAGGAGAAAAGGGTAGAGGAGGATAACTCCTACATATTCAAGAAGTTCACAAGCCATCATCCACCTGTCTATGATGGCACTCCCGATCCCAAGACCTTCAAAGACTAGATTAGGGGCATGGAGAAACTGTTCGACGCACTCCAATGCCCTGAGGAATGGAAGGTGGGCTTCGCGGTATTCTATTTGAAGGACAAGGCTGACTTATGGTGGGCCACGGTGAGGGAGAGACAACACAAACCAGGATTCGACTGGAACAAGTTTAAGGAGATGATTAAGGATCATTTCTACCCTATCTTCCTCTAAAAGGCTAAGGAGGGCGAGTTTATGCAACTGCAGCAGGGGAGCATGAGCGTACTCGAGTACGCCTCGAAATTTATGGAGCTTTCACGATTCGCTCCAACCTTGGTAGCTGATGAAAGGCTGAAGATGAACAGGTTCGAGGCCAGGCTGAACCCCACAATCAAGGAGAGGATGTCCGTCCATCAGTACGCCTCCTACGTTGACCTATATGATGCTGCGGTCAACGTAGAGAGGGTGATGAAGGAGCCAAGTAATTATTTCAATGAGCAGCGGGGAACGAAGAGGAAGGGGGATAACCGGGATAACTTTCAATCGCAAGGGCAATACCGTCGGCCTATAGGGAGTCAGTACTTGAACGGTACTAATCGGGGAGGCCAGCAGCCCAATGCACGGCCAAGGGTAACCTGCAACGCATATGGGAAACTGGGTCACTACGCCAGGGAATGCTGCTCGACGAGAAGGTGCTTCCGTTGTGGAAGCCTTCAGCATCAAGTGCGAGACTGCCCACTCCCTCCACCTCCTACTGTGCA
The DNA here is from genome assembly GCA_029747015.1 of Carnegiea gigantea. Classification (NCBI taxonomy): domain Eukaryota; kingdom Viridiplantae; phylum Streptophyta; class Magnoliopsida; order Caryophyllales; family Cactaceae; genus Carnegiea; species Carnegiea gigantea. Next base: position 29,576 of record JAKOGI010002930.1, read on the forward strand.
AGGGCAGGGCCAGAGTAAAGGGTAAGGGCAACGACCTCAGTAGCCATATCAGAACAGGGGAGGACAGGTGGCAAACTGCAATCAACAAAACCGGGCACCTTAGCAAACCCAAGCCCGACCTCCCTATCAACCGCCTCGGGACAATGGGGGCAGAGTCTATGTGATGCGAAAGGAGAAAGCGGAGGATACTCCTAATGTTGTGACGGGTACTTTCTCTCTCCTAACTCAGCTAGTAGATGTGTTGTTTGATTCAGGTGCCACGCACTCATTTATTTCTGTTACGCTGGTTGAGACGTTAGGACTCACCCCCACTTGTAAATCTTCATTGCTATCTGTGACTCTCCCTGATGGGAAGACTGTGCCGTGTGAGGAGCTATACGATGGTTGTCCTCTTAGAATGTATGAATGTGAATTCCTGACGAACCTATACAAGTTTGAGTTAACTGATTTTGGGGTTATTTTAAGAATAGACTGGTTAGCTAAGTACCAGGCTCAGATAGACTGCCCGAAATGGAAAATCACTCTAAAGGGGCCCAACGGGGAGAAGATAGTGCATAGGGGTCAGAGTCCCAGAATGGGAGTGAAATTGGTATCAGCAATGAAAGCTCGCAAGTTGTTAGGTAAAGGATGCGAGGGATTTCTGTGTCATGCGGTGAGTACTGAGGATGCCAAGTCCTCCTTGGAGGACATCCTTATAGTAAAGGAATTCTCGGATGTATTTCCCGATGAAATTCCCGGCATGCCACCTCTTAGGGGGGTGGAGTTTTGTATCGACCTCACCCCTGGAGCCACCCCCATTTCTAAGGCACCCTACCGGATGGCACCAGCTGAACTTAAGGAATTGAAGACCTAGTTGGAGGAACTCTTAGAGAAAGAGTATATCCGACCTAGCACATCTTCGTGGGGAGCTCCGGGCTTATTTGTGAAGAAGAAGGATGGGATCCTAAGATTGTACATAAACTATCGGAAGCTGAATAAGATAACGGTCAAGAACCGTTACCCCCTACCCAGAATAGACGGCTTATTCGACCAGCTGCGGGGTGCAGGAACCTTTTCGAAAATTGATCTCCATTCGGGGTACCACCAACTCCGAATCAAGGATGAGGATATACCCAAGACTGCGTTTCGTACCCGATATGGACACTACAAGTTCGTGGTGATGCCCTTTGGCCTCACCAATGCCCCGGCAGCCTTCATGGACCTTATGAATAGGGTCTTTAAACCTTACTTGGATCAGTTCGTAGTGGTGTTCATAGACGATATTCTCATTTACTTGAGAACCCCAGAGGACCACACCCACCACTTACGAACAGCCCTGGAAGTTTTGAGGAAAAACGAGTTGTATGCTAAGTCGTCGAAATGTGAATTTTGGTTGAGAAAGGTAGCATTCCTAGGACACGTAGTATCTAATGAGGGAGTGTCGGTGGATCCCCAAAAGATTGAGGCTGTGTCAAACTGGCCCAGACCTAAAAACCCGACAGAGGTGAGGAGTTTCTTGGGTTTGGCGGGTTACTATCGCTGGTTTGTTCAAAACTTCTCAAAAATTGCCACCCGCTTACGAACCTAACCAGGAAGGCCACTAGCTATGAATGGACGGAGCAATGTGAGGAAGCGTTCCAGGAGCTCAAAAAGAGATTGACGAGTGCACCAATACTGGCCTTACCAACTGCTGACAAGGACTTTACAGTGTACAGCGATGCCTCTAAGAGTGGTTTAGGGTGTGTGCTGATGCAAGAGGGTTACGTCATAGCCTATGCCTCCCGACAACTGAAGACACATGAGCGGAACTACCCGACTCATGACCTGGAGCTAGCGGCAGTAGTGTTTGCCCTTAAAATCTGAAGGCATTACCTGTATAGAGTACGTTGTGAAGTCTTCACCGACCACCAGAGCTTGAAGTACCTTTTCTCATATAAGGATCTGAACTTAAGACAGATTAGGTGGCTGGAATTTCTGAAAGATTATGACGTCCATTTCCAGTACCATCCGGAGAAGGCTAATGTAGTGGCGGATACATTAACTCGTCGATCGTATCCAACGCTGAGCTGTTTACTGGCATTTCCAAGCAAGTTATGTGAGGAATTCTGCAAGCTAGAGCCTAATGTGATTACCTAGAGGTCTAAACCTATACTCTACACCCTGGAGGTGCAGCCAACTCTCATAGAGGAAATCCGAGTAGCCCAGACCACGGACCCTCAACTCGAGCGGATTAGGGAAGAGATACTAGTGGGTAAAGCACCCGGGTTCGTAATTCATGAGAATGGTACCATACGATTTCATAATTGTGTGTGTGTTCCAGCCGTAGAGGCACTTAAGAAGAAGATCCTAGACAAAGGGCACAATACTTCACATTCGGTACACCCTGGGGTAATAGATTGTATAAGGACCTAGCGTCAACGTTCTGGTGGAGTAACATGAAACAGGAAGTGGCTGACTATATGGCAAAGTGCCTGATCTGCCAGAGAGTAAAAATCGAGCACCAATGACCAGCAGGACTTTTATAACCGCTGGATGCCCCTGAATGGAAATGGGATTCTGTGTTTGTCATAGGATTGCCGCTCACCCAATGGAAGCACAATACGATGTGGGTTATAGTGGATAGGCTCACGAAGTTAGCGCATTTTATAGCCATGAAAAATACTTGGACCTTGGATCAGTTAGCTCGAGCCTACCTCGAGGAGATAGTACGGCTACACGGGGTCCCCAGTTCCATAGTGTCGGATCGGGACAACCAGTTTCAGTCAGGATTCTGGCAAAAGCTGCAGGAAGCATTCGGGACATTGTGACGTTTACTGCCTTTCACCCTACAACCGACGGGCAGACAGAACGTACTATTCAAATCTTGGAAGATATGCTGCGGCTTGCGCTTTGGATTTTAAGAGCGGATGGGATGAACAACTGGCATTGATTGAATTCTCGTACAACAATAACTACCACGCGAGCATTAGCATGACCCCCATACGAGGCACTATATGGGAGGAAATGCAGGACTCCGCTCTGTTGACAGGAGATTGACGAGGCCTTGACTATCGGACTAGAATTGATCCAAGCTACCATGGGCAAAGTAAGGGTAATCCAGGAACGAATGAATGCCGCCCAAAGCCGCCAAAAAAGCTATGCCGACCAGAGGCGTAGGCCACTTGAGTTCCGGGTAGGCGATCATGTATTTCTCTGAGTCTCTCCAACCAAAGGAGTCGCGAGATTTGGGAAGGCAGGGAAGTTCAGCCCGAGGTACATCGGACCGTACCTGGTCATACAGAGGGTTGGAGAGGTAGCCTACCAACTAGAGTTACCGACTGAACTTCAGAGAGTGCATAATGTATTCCATATGTCGCAGTTGCGGAAATACATTTCAGATCCCTCGCACATAATCGAACCCGATCCCATACAACTCCAAGAAGATTTATCGTATGAGGAACTGTTAAACTAACTGTATAAAGTTTTGATGATAACAAATCCAAGTGTATCATACTTGCTTGAGTAATGTTGTTCCAAACAAGCTCTCCAAACAGGTCCTACACAGTTGTTTGTATTGATCCTACTTACCTGTTCTGTCTACTAAATGTTGAGAACAAGTTTTAAGAACAGGTTCCAAGCTTCAGTGACACAAAGATCAGCACACAACAAATCTCGACAACAGCTGACTAAGTCTTAAAGACCAAGTTCCTACATTCAGCGATACAAGATCACCCGAGTAATCAAGGTGACCAAGGTGTTTGGAGTTGCACATCTATCCTCGACAAGATGACTAATTCTTACAACAAGAAGTCTCGATTTGATTTAGGTTTTATCTTTTAGATTCTTGTTAATATGCCAATCTTGAAAGTCTCAATCTAACACTTCTTGAAACGGTTTTCGAGATTTGCTTCAGAACACCATTTCCAAACAACCCTGCAAACAGGGTGCCTAGGGTGTTCCTGAAACTGCAGCGGCCACATCCGTTTTACCTAAAAATTTCTTTTGGTTGGCTGGCTGCTCTAAGAATCCTTTTATGAAATCCTAGGCTGATTAGTTAAGTCCTAAAAAGATTATTATTTATTATATATATGTAGCAGATTGCAAAACCATTTTTGCTAGAGATTTTTTTCAAAATCCGAAAAATCTTTATTCCTTATTTTTAGGCCTTGATTGATTCAAATTTTGCAACCAAGATTTTTATCCTTTTTTGGGCTAAATTACACGGCTATATTAAGTGGCTAATCAGTTTTTATCACGTGAGTATCAAATCCCTATATTTTAGGAGAATCTTATCTTCTTTGTTCCTAGCCGTTGGAAATCTGAAGAAATCTTCTAAGCTGCTAAAATCAGAAGATTTTTCTATCTTTTTTGAAGGAGTTAGCCGTTGGGTTTGCTTGCTTAAATAAGAAAATCTTTTCACTCCTTTCGGCAGAGATACACAAGGGAAAAATCGGTTTCTTTCACAAACACATTGAGATTTCTGGAGCTACATTTCAAAAGAAAAAACCGTGACAAGATTGTGCAAAAATTGAGCTTTCAAAACTATTGGCATACTAGGACTTCATTGTACCTTACATCTGCTTAAGTCAGAAGCACCCCAGTAAGGTGTTTTGTATCCTTGATCTCAGATCAAAAGTGAGTGAGTGTGTCCTTAGTCGTGTGGACTTTGGACGTGTCCAATCTAGAGAGATTTGGACGTGGTGTAACCTGTCTTAGAGAAGAAGGTTACGTGGGTTACAAGTTGTAACAAGGAGTGTTACTTTTGTAACGTGTTCAGCCCGTTAGTGAAGTGGTTAAATCCTACACGAGGTAGGTCGTGGTTTTTCACACCTCAGTTGGGCTAGAGGTGTTTTCCACGTAAAAATCGTGTGTGCTTTATTTCCGCTTTTATCTACTTGATTTTCGCTTCTGAACCAATTGGGAACAGCCACTGCAAACAAGGCCCAAGACTGTTCGTCATTCAGAAACAGTCTCTGCAATCAGGGTCTAAGGCTGTTTGTCAGTAAATAGGCGAAAATCGAACACCACAATTCACCCCTTGTGGTCGTGTACTCTTAGAATTCAACAAGTGGTATCAGAGCCGATGGTGCATTCGGCTAGGTGACAAAGGTGTGGCATGGTGGACCCCATAAATGAGCTTGGTGAAATGACATGTAGGTGTTGATCGAGCGGTAATACGTGTGCTGCAGCGTGGCTCAGTGGTGTGGATAAGCTCTTGATGGTGGTGGCTTGACACCTTGGTAAAGGCTTCCGCTCAAGGGGGAGCTTGTGCATTGATGTGGTGCGAAAGAGACTCATGTGTGAGGGGAAGATTGTTGAGAATGTCACACATGAGTAAAGAAGTCCCACATCGGAAGTTTGAGAAGAAGGGTCATGGTATATAAGTCAAGTGGGCTACTCCTCCTATTGCCAATTGGTTTTAGGATGGAACCTCACTTGGACTTATTACCATGGAACTTGGTTGAAGTGGGCTCCTTCCTTGGATCTTCCCAACAAGTGGTATCAGAGCAGGTTCTCTTCTAAAAGGTTAACACCTTGAGAGATTCTGAAAATGAGTACACCATAAGGCATACTTGAGGGCCAATCCATCACTCGACCACCTTATTTCAATGGCCAACACTACAGTTGGTGGAAGAATAGGATGGAGAACTATATACAAGTTGAAGATTACGAGTTATGGATGCTCATCAAGAACGGGCCCCTTGTTCCCATGAAAGTTCTTGAAGATGGAAAAAAGGTTCCCAAAGATCCTACTGAATATGATGCTGAGGATTACAAGAAAATGGAAAAGAATGCCAAGGCCAAGAAACTTCTCTATTTTGGCCTAGGACCCGATGAATATACTCGCATCTCAGAATGTGAGTCAGCTCAAGAAATATGGAATGCTTTACAAGTAGCTCATGAAGGAACAAGTCAAGTCAAACAATCACGCATTGAGTTACTCATGAGACAATACGAGTTGTTTGATATGGGTGATCGTGAGAATGTGATGGATATGTATACCCACTTCACTCACATAACAAACGAGTTAAAATCCCTGGGAAAATCCTTCACCACTGAAGAGTTGGTAAGGAAAATTCTAAGGATTTTGCCTCGATCATGGGAAGCCAAGGTAACAGCCATCCAAGAAGCCAAAGACATAAACAAGATCACCCTAGACGAGTTGATTGGTAATCTCCAAACATACGAACTGAGAAAAAATTCTCAACAGAAAGAGGAGATGAAGAAAGATCGAGGACTTGCCTTGAAAGCACAAGAAGATGATGATTCTGATCTTGAGGAAGAAGAGATGGCTATGATGACTCGAAAGTTCAAGAAATTCTTCAAGAAAGTCAAAGAAAATAACAAAAGGAAGGATTTCAACAAAACCAGAAACACCCCCCGAGAACAGTTTACTGGTTGTTTCAAATGTGGCAAAACAGACCACAGTGAAAAACTGTCCCTTACTTCGAGAAGAGCAAGAGCACGAACACCCCAGGAAACAAGGTAGAAAACAAGCTGCAAACAGTTCTGGGAAACGATTCTCGAAAGCAATGCTGGCTGCCTGGGGTGACTCCTCTGAAGATGAAGAAGAGTCTGAAACTGATGAAGGTGCTGTAGCTCTCATGGCACAAAGTGACACGGATTCAGATGATGAGTCAACAAACAGCCTTACTGATCTCAAGAACAAGGTACGTGGTCTCAATAAGGCAACTCTTGAAGAACTGTTATATTCATTGATGGATACTTGTGCAGAATTGAAAAGAGATGTCCGAGACCTAGAACTAGAAAATGAGATCCTCAAGAGTGAAAAACTCGAGGTTGAAAAGAAAATATCCTTTTTACACCAAAACTTCAAGGAATCCTTGATCTTGAAAGAAGAGACTCACTCTGTTACCTTAGCCAAAGCAGAAAAGGAATCCCTAGAGTTGAAAGAAAAGGTTGAGTCCTTACTTGCTGAAAACAAGAACCTGTTGGCAAAAATAAAAAAATTGGAATCTGATCTCGCCACAAACAGGCTATGGAACAAGTCCTCAAAAGCGCTTGAATGGCTAAACACTCACCACAGTCAAAATAAAAAGGGACTAGGTTTTGCTCCTAAAAGGACCTCTTACCCAGTCAATAGAAAGTATGTTGGATTACCTGAAAATATTGTTTGCTTTCATTGTGGTAAAACCGATCATTATCGATACACTTGTCCTTCAAGAAGGTATGCCATTGAAAGAAATGAAGGTTATGTAAAACAAATCTGGATTAGGAAAGATGAGATTTATCTGTCTAAAAGAATGGGACCCAAGTGGATCTGGGTTCCCAAAACTAACCCTTGATTTGTTTTGCAGGCTGAAGTGAGAGAGAACAACCCAACAAACAACCCAGCAAATAGCCTAGGGAACAACCTTGAAAACAAGCAGCTGCGGTATGTTGATAGTGGGTGTTCGAGGCATATGACCGGTGAAAAATCCAACTTTCTCTCACTTACAGCTTCGGATGGTGGGAGTGTGGCGTTTGGAAACGGCAAGTCTGGGACAATTGTCGGTATAGGTAGGGTTGGTGAGTCCCATTCCCACTCAATTGATAATGTCTATCTAGTTGATGGCTTAAAGCACAATCTGCTTAGTGTGTCCCAACTGTGTGACAAGAACAACCTAGTAGTGTTCTCACCAACACATTGCTTGGTTGTAAACTCAAACACAGGAGATGTCGTGTTAAGGGGGAAGCGTCACAAAAATGTTTACAAAGTATGTATTTCCACACTTCCCCAAAATAATCTGACTTGTTTGAGCGCTTTAAATGATGATACAATGCTGTGGCACAAGAGACTAGGTCATGCAAGTCTCACTCTTTTGAACAAACTTGTTTCTAAAGACCTAGTTGTTGGACTACCTTCCATCAAATTCAATGATGACAAGGTTTGTGAAGCTTGTGCAAAAGGCAAACAAGTCAGATCGTCTTTTAAATCAAAAAATTGTGTTAGCACTACCCGACCTCTCGAAATGTTACACATTGATCTATGTGGTCCTATGAGGATAGCAAGTAGAGGTGGGAAGAGGTATGTGCTGGTTGTAGTGGATGATTACTCTCGATTTACTTGGACCCTGTTCTTGGCATCCAAGGATGAAACTTTTGAGAATTTTATTGCCTTTCTCAAAAGGGTTGAAAGGAAAGTAGGACACTTTTTAGTTAGTTTAAGGTCTGAACATGGTACTGAATTTGAAAATGCAAGCTTGACAAACTATTGTAATGCACATGGTGTTGATCATAACTTCTCAGCCCCAAGAACACCCCAACAGAATGGGGTGGTTGAGCGCAAAAATCGCACCCTAGAAGACATGACTAGAACAATGCTTATTGCTAGTGGTCTTCTCAGGAACTTTTAGGCAGAAGCTTTGAACACATCATGCTACATTATAAATAGATGCATGATTAGACCTATTTTGAACAAAACTCCCTATGAACTTTTCAAAGGTAGAAAGCCCAACATCATGCATTTAAGAACATTCGGTTGTAGGTGTTTTGTGCATAACAATGGGAAGGATACCTCAGGGAAGTTTGATCCTAGGAGTGATGAGGCAATATTTCTCGGTTATTCCTCACATAGTAAGGCATACAAAGTGTTTAACAAAAGAACCTTGTATGTTGAGGAAAGTGTGCATGTGCTTTTTGATGAATCTAACTCGTTGAGCAAGAATGATGCACAGGAGGAAGGATTTGAATTAGGTCTTGTTTGAAAAGAAGTGTTGCACCAAGATGAACAAGGTAAGAACACCGTCGAGAAAACGGGTTCTGAAGCTGTTCCTCAGAACGGCAGGCAAGGTGAGGACCAAACAGGGGGAAGCAACGTTGAACCCTATTCGGGACAACACCAGTCTAGTTCCTCAGGAACAGGCCTGCGAACAGGTGCAGAAACAGGCTCAAGAGCTGTTTCTGAACCTGATTCTTCAAGTATCCAAGCCAGAGTAGAAAGTGTGTCTGTGGATCCCCTAACTCCACAACCTTGGAAGCATCATCGTTCACACCCCCTTGATCAAATCTTGTCTGATATAAATACTGGGGTGCAAACGAGATCTAAGCTTAAGAATTTTTGTGCTTTCTATGCATTTCTCTCTAACATTGAGCCAAAGAATGTCAATGAAGCTCTTGCAGATGCAGATTGGGTCACAGCAATGCAAGAAGAGCTTCATCAATTTGAAAGGAACAAGGTATGGCACCTTGTACCCCAGCCTGCAGATAGAACAATCATTGGAACCAAGTGGGTGTTTCGGAACAAGCTGGACGAGTCCGGAACAGTCACTAGGAACAAGGCACGGCTGGTGGTTCAAGGCTACAATCAGGAAGAAGGGATCGATTATAAAGAAACCTTCCACCTGTTGCTAGGATTGAGGCTATTCGTATCCTAATAGCCTTTGCAGCTCATATGGAGATCAAGCTATATCAAATGGATGTCAAAAGTGCATTCCTAAATGGATACCTTAAAGAAGAGGTGTATGTCAAACAACCCCCTGGTTTTGAAAACAGTGAATTTCCAAACCATGTTTTTCAACTTGACAAAGCTCTTTATGGTCTAAAACAAGCTCCTAGAGCTTGGTATGAACGATTGTCAAGCTTTTTACTTGAAAATGATTTTAGAAGAGGCAAGGTAGATAATACCTTGTTTCTAAAATCTAAGGGGGAACATCTGTTGATTGTCCAAGTATATGTTGATGACATCATATTTGGGGCAACTCATCATGATTTATGCAATGAATTTTCAAAAATGATGAGGAGTGAGTTTGAAATGAGCATGATGGGTGAGCTTAACTTCTTCTTAGGCTTACAGATCAAGCAAATTTCAAACGGCACCATGATCCATCAACAAAAGTATATTAAGGAACTACTTAAGCGTTTTGGAATGGAGTCGGCCAAGCCCATTGATACTCCCATTTCGCCTTCTACCAGGTTGGTAATGGATGATGGGAGTCCCTCAGTTGAGGAGAAACTCTATAGGGGCATGATAGGGTCACTCTTATACCTTACCGCTAGTAGGCCCGACATTGTTTTCAGTGTTGGTTTATGTGCCCGTTTTCAGTCTAATCCTAAAGAAACTCACCTTAAGGCTGTTAAACGGATACTAAGGTATTTAAAACATACACCTGATTTAGCTCTATGGTATCCTAGAGGTTGCAATTTTGATCTTGTTGGATATGCTGATGCTGACTATGCAGGCTTCCTGGTTGATAGAAAAAGCACCACAGGTATGACTCATTTCCTTGGACCTTGTTTGGTATCTTGGGCAACCAAGAAACAACATTCAGTTGCCATGTCCACAGCAGAAGCTGAATATGTTGCAGCTGCTTCATGTTGTGCTCAATTACTGTGGATAAGACAACAACTCAAAGACTTTTGTGTTGACACTGGATGCATACCTATTTTTTGTGATAACACAAGTGCAATTAATATTGCCAAAAATCCGTATCAACATAAAAGAACTAAACATATTGACATACGTCATCATTTCTTAAGAGACAATGTTGAAAAAGGGTTGATCTCAATGAATTTTTGTGCCACAGAAAACCAAATTGCTAATATATTCACCAAGGCGCTAAGTAGAGATCAATTTGAGAAAAATAGACTTGAACTAGGTTTGATTGAAACAACCTAAGTGCCCTGTTCTCTCCCCCTGTTTGTAACTTCCATAGGTTGAAGGTACAATGTGTTTAATAAAAATTGTTTGCAATCAATTCTGTGCTATTTTAGTATATGTGCATTATTTGCAGCTGCTGGCATTCGTTTAAATTTAATATGATTGCCTTTATTATCTTGTTACCGTTGAATCTCCTCCAAGATCAAGCAGCAAGAACAGGTACGCTCCTTGATTGTTAGTATGTGAAACAAGAAGTGTCTAACCTTTAAATTTTCCTCCTTCCCGAGGCATGCGCGGGCAGCTAGTAATAATCTACCCGTTGTAACGGGTAAATCTTTAAAGATTTGGCATGCTCTCTCTCTTTAAATCTCCAAATCTTTGCCTCTCTCTCTCATCCTTCCAAGCCAGAGTAGAAAGTGTGTCTGTGGATCCCCTAACTCCACGACCTTGGAAGCATCATCGTTCACACCCCCTTGATCAAATCTTGTCTGATATAAATACTGGGGTGCAAACGAGATCTAAGCTTAAGAATTTTTATACTTTCTATGCATTTCACTCTAACATTGAGCCAAAGAATGTCAATGAAGCTCTTGCAGAAGCCGATTGGGTCACAGCAATGCAAGAAGAGCTTCACCAATTTGAAAGGAACAAGGTATGGCACCTTGTACCCCAGCCTGCAGATAGAACAATCATTGGAACCAAGTGGGTGTTTCGGAACAAGCTGGACGAGTCCGGAACAGTCACTAGGAACAAGGCACGACTGGTGGTTCAAGGCTACAATCAGGAAGAAGGGATCGATTATGAAGAAACCTTCGCACCTGTTGCTAGGATTGAGGCTATTCGTATCCTAATAGCCTTTGCAGCTCATATGGAGATCAAGCTATATCAAATGGATGTCAAAAGTGCATTCCTAAATGGATACCTTAAAGAAGAGGTGTATGTCAAACAACCCCCTGGTTTTGAAAACAGTGAATTTCCAAACCATGTTTTTCAACTTGACAAAGCTCTTTATGGTCTAAAACAAGCTCCTAGAGCTTGGTATGAACGATTGTCAAGCTTTTTACTTGAAAATGATTTTAGAAGAGGCAAGGTAGATAATACCTTGTTTCTAAAATCTAAGGGGGAACATCTGTTGATTGTCCAAGTATATGTTGATGACATCATATTTGGGGCAACTCATCATGATTTATGCAATGAATTTTCAAAAATGATGAGGAGTGAGTTTGAAATGAGCATGATGGGTGAGCTTAACTTCTTCTTAGGCTTACAGATCAAGCAAACTTCAAACGACACCATGATCCATCAACAAAAGTATATTAAGGAACTACTTAAGCGTTTTGGAATGGAGTCGGCCAAGCCCATTGATACTCCATTTCGCCTTCTACCAGGTTGGTAATGGATGATGGGAGTCCCTCAGTTGAGGAGAAACTCTATAGGGGCATGATAGGGTCACTCTTATACCTTACCGCTAGTAGGCCCGACATTGTTTTCAGTGTTGGTTTATGTGCCCGTTTTCAGTCTAATCCTAAAGAAACTCACCTTAAGGCTGTTAAACGGATACTAAGGTATTTAAAACATACACCTGATTTAGCTCTATGGTATCCTAGAGGTTGCAATTTTGATCTTGTTGGATATGCTGATGCTGACTATGCAGGCTTCCTGGTTGATAGAAAAAGCAACACAGGTATGGCTCATTTCCTTGGACCTTGTTTGGTATCTTGGGTAACCAAGAAACAATATTCAGTTGCCATGTCCACAGCAGAAGCTGAATATGTTGCAGCTGCCTCATGTTGTGCTCAATTACTGTGGATAAGATAACAACTCAAAGACTTTTGTGTTGACACTGGATGCATACCTATTTTTTGTGATAACACAAGTGCAATTAATATTGCCAAAAATCCGTGTCAACATAAAAGAACTAAACATATTGACATACGTCATCATTTCTTAAGAGACAATGTTGAAAAAGGGTTGATCTCAATGAATTTTTGTGCCACAGAAAACCAAATTGCTGATATATTCACCAAGGCGCTAAGTAGAGATCAATTTGAGAAAAATAGACTTGAACTAGGTTTGATTGAAACAACCTAAGTACCCTGTTCTCTCCCCCTGTTTGTAACTTCCATAGGTTGAAGGTACAATGTGTTTAATATAATTGTTTGCAATCAATTCTGTGCTATTTTAGTATATGTGCATTATTTGCAGCTGTTGGCACTCGTTTAAATTTAATATGATTGCCTTTATTATCTTGTTACCGTTGAATCTCCTCTAAGATCAAGCAGCAAGAACAGGTACGATCCTTGATAGTTAGTATGTGAAACAAGTTGTGTCTAGCCTTTAAATTTTCCTCCTTCCCGAGGCATGCGCGGGCGGCTAGTAATGATCTACCCGTTGTAACGGGTAAATCTTTAAAGATTTGGCATGCTCTCTCTCTTTAAATCTCCAAATCTTTGCCTCTCTCTCTCATCACACCTCTCTCTCTCTCTCGAATACCCGGCAATTTCCTTTCACTCAAACCCTAATCTCTCTCCAATTCTTGCTCAAATGGCTTCCTTCAACGGCTCTGGAAGTTCTGGTTCAAAATCTCAGGGTAGCAGGACACCCGCACCAGCCTCACGAACAGGTCCTGCCCCTGTTGCCTTCTCGCCGTTTTTAATGGCGATTCTAGAAGGTAAACCTTCCACTCCTCCTCGCCCAATCAGCTTCAAACCTTTTGGATTTTTAAAGAGTGTCGACCTGAAATCAGTGGGCTTGGGTTTGAAAGATATTTCCTACCATTTTGGTTGGGAATTGGTGGTGTTTGAGGGATCGACTGTTTGTCCCCTCACTGAAAAGAACTTTGCTTCAACTGGGAAAATTGGTGGCAATCTTGGGTCCCAAGATGAAGCCTTTGAGTCCTATGTTGGTTTCTTTGATTTCTCTGAACCCTGTTCTTTCGGGCTGTTTCCTGAAAAAGAAATAGTACGCAAAACAGGGTCTGAGTCCTATGAGGAGGTGTTTAAGGACGATTTGGGAGTTGGTCTTCAAGGAGACTTGGCTGAGCAGTCTCTTGAGCAGGGGGAAGTAGTGGCATGGACATCCCTCCTGCAGCAACCGAATCAGTGACTCCGGTTCCTCAATCCGGAGAGAAGAGAAAAAGGGTCAAAACAGTGGCTAGGCGTAGCAGAACGCCTAGATCAAGGCCACAACCAAGGCCTCAAACCTCAAAAACCTCAGCCCCCTCTCCTCCAAAAACTGCCCAACCAACCCGCAAATCTACCCGAATTGCTTTTCAGTTTACTCCGCGTGCCACAAAATCGACTACTCCGATAGTAGAGGAAATTTTCTCTTCCTCTGAGGATTCTTCAGATTCCTCTGCTACTGAGAACACCCTCTTTGAACAGGGGACCCCGGTGTTCTCCGAGTCCTCAGAAGAACAAACTCAATCTCCTCCTCCTCCTTCCAAGAAAACCTCCACTCCCCCCCTCGCAAAAGAAAGACCTCTACTGCTCCAGTCTCAAAATTAGCTAAACCCGAGACTGCTTCTTCTGTTCCTCCGCCCAAAAGAGGCAAAAAGTCTACTGCCTCTTCTGTTTCTACCAAGATTGCGCATCTGCTTAAGCGCAATGTAGTTAGGGGGAAGATAGTGAGAGTTCAATTTTTCGAGGAACAGGGGTTGGGGGTGTTCCTACAGAAGCTGCGTGCCCAGAACTGGCTGGACCTCTTCATGAACACCCAGCTGGGGTGTTCTGTACTAGAATTAGCTGAGTTCTATGCCAATTGTGCTGTCACTGAAGGGGTGGTGACAAGTAAAATTGGTGATACACAGGTGCAATTTGCTGCACAAACTCTGGGTACGATTTTGGGTGTTCCCTCACTTGGCTTTGATGTGTATGTGAGGGAGGATAAGTCTGTCCTAGGGACAGCCAGGCTGCTGGAGCTTTCACAGCGGTTGAGTCAAAACCAGGGCCTGCAAACACCCACATCCGTGAAGAAGGGTGAGATGACCTCTCTGCACCAACTGCTCTTTATGTTTGTCATAAAGAACATCATCCCAAGAGGTCAAGGTAGAAACCAGGCTGATGCTCTTGATCAGTGCCTGGTGGATCTTTTGGATAGGGAGGAACCCATCAACCTTCCTGTTCTTATGATCCGCCATATTGGGCGTATTGCAAACACCACCCGGGCACATGATCTTGGGTATGGTTTTCTACTGACGAGGGTTTTTGAGCACTTTGGGATAGAGCTCAAAAGGAGGGTGGCTGCTCAAGTGATTGATGAGATAGGGAGTGACACCCTCATGGGGTGTGGATATACTCTGGCTGAGGGCTCGGTCTCCAAACAGGGGAGCCAAACACCCAGACCTCCTGTTTCTGGGAGGTCATCAGTCAAAGTTGAGGCTGTTTTAGAGGATAACTCCCGCCTCAAGGATGAGCTCACAGCCGTCAAGGCTGCCCTGGAAGAAGAGAAGGCGCTATCTGCCAAGCGTCATGAAGATCTCCTTGCCCTTCTCTCCTCCCTCGCTACCAAACTCCCTCCTCCGCAGCCATAATCAACCCTTGTAACCTGTTCTCATCGGATGTTTCCTAGAGTTCTCTTCCCCGTCTCTTTCTGTGTTTCCTTTTTTTTTTTGTATTGCACCTTCCGGCCTTTCAATGACATATCTGGTTCTGTTATATCTTGCTTATCTCTTGCTATGTCTTATGTGATTCACTTGCAAACACCATGTTCTGACTGTTATTTGTACCTTTTTAATGATGCCAAAAGGGGGAAGATAAGTGGACCTAGGTTGAGTTGAACGGTTGAGTCATTAGTCTTTATACTTACATATGTTTTTTGACTGGCCTAGCACTTGTGTAGATATATATCAGCACTCAAGGCACTTACGAAAATAAAATCTTTTTCTTATCAATATGGTCACTTGGTTTGTCATCATCAAAAATGGGGAAATTGTTGAACTAACTGTATAAAGTTTTGATGATAACAAATCCAAGTGTAGCATACTTGCTTGAGTAATGTTGTTCCAAACAAGCTCTCCAAACAGGTCCTACACAGTTGTTTGTATTGATCCTACTTACCTGTTCTGTCTACTAAATGTTGAGAACAAGTTTTAAGAACAGGTTTCAAGCTTCAGTGATACAAAGATCAGCAGACAACAAATCTCGACAACAGCTGACTAAGTCTTAAAGACCAAGTTCTTACATTCAACGATACAAGATCACCCGAGTAATCAAGGTGACCAAGGTGTTTGGAGTTGCACATCCATCATCGACAAGATGACTAATTCTTACAACAAGAAGTCTCGATTTGATTTAGGTTTTATCTTTTAGATTCTTGTTAATATGCCAATCTTGAAAGTCTCAATCTAACACTTCTTGAAACGGTTTTCGAGATTTGCTTCAGAACACCATTTCCAAACAACCCTGCAAACAGGGTGCCTAGGGTGTTCCTGAAACTGCAGCGGCCACATCCGTTTTACCTAAAATTTCTTTTGGTTGGCTGGCTGCTCTAAGAATCCTTTTATGAAATCCTAGGCTGATTAGTTAAGTCCTAAAAAGATTATTATTTATTATATATATGTAGCAGATTGCAAAACCCTTTTTGCTAGAGATTTTTTTCAAAATCCGAAAAATCTTTATTCCTTATTTTTAGGCCTTGATTGATACAAATTTTGAAACCAAGATTTTTATCCTTTTTTGGGTTAAATTACACGGCTATATTAAGTGGCTAATCAGTTTTTATCTCGCGAGTATCAAATCCCTATATTTTAGGAGAATCTTATTTTCTTTGTTCCTAGCCGTTGGAAATCTGAAGAAATCTTCTAAGCTGCTAAAATCAGAAGATTTTTCTATCTTTTTTGAAGGAGTTAGCCGTTGGGTTTGCTTGCTTAAATAAGAAAATCTTTTCACTCCTTTCGGCAGAGATACACAAGGGAAAAATCGGTTTCTTTCACAAACACATTGAGATTTCTGGAGCTACATTTCAAAAGAAAAAACCGTGACAAGATTGTGCAAAAATTGAGCTTTCAAAACTATTGGCATACTAGGACTTCATTGTACCTTACATCTGCTTAAGTCAGAAGCACCCCAGTAAGGTGTTTTGTATCCTTGATCTCAGATCAAAAGTGAGTGAGTGTGTCCTTAGTCGTGTGGACTTTGGACGTGTCCAATCTAGAGAGATTTGGACGTGGTGTAACCTGTCTTAGAGAAGAAGGTTACGTGGGTTACAAGTTGTAACAAGGAGTGTTACTTTTGTAACGTGTTCAGCCCGTTAGTGAAGTGGTTAAATCCTACACGAGGTAGGTCGTGGTTTTTCACACCTCAGTTGGGCTAGAGGTGTTTTCCACGTAAAAATCGTGTGTGCTTTATTTCCGCTTTTATCTACTTGATTTTCGCTTCTGAACCAATTGGGAACAGCCACTGCAAATAAGGCCCAAGACTGTTCGTTATTCAGAAACAGTCTCTGCAATCAGGGTCTAAGGCTGTTTGTCAGTAAATAGGCGAAAATCGGACACCACAATTCACCCCCCTCTTGTGGTCTTGTACTCTTAGAATTCAACAGGAACAATCTGTACAGATCCTGGATCGGCGGGAAAAGCCCCTCCGTAGAAAGACGGTGCCCCTGATTAAGGTCCTTTGGGCCAACCGTGAGACGTCGGAAGCCGCTTAGGAGCCGGAGCAGGAGATGCGAGACAAATACCCCCACTTGTTCGGTTAACCAGGTGCGTGGAAGTTTCGAGGACGAAACCCTTCTAAGTGGGGTAGTATGTAAAACCCCAGAAATTCTCATTTGTAATGGCAGTGTCTCATAACCTAGTGAAGTTTCGAGGACGAAGCTTTTCTAAGTGGGGTAGTATATAAAACCCTAGAAATTTAATTTGGGAATATTAAGCTCAGGTTGGACCGACCTAGACCCAAGTCAACCCTAGTCGATGCCAAACGAGTCATCGAAGAATTTATTTTGTTTAGGATGTTATCAAATTTTAAACATATTGGAAGTTTTAATTAATTTTCAATATTTTTGGATAGTTTTAAATCTACAAATTTACCCTCCTTGATTTTACATTAATCTTTTTACTTTTTACTATAAAACTTCAAATATGATCATTATTATCATTATTATTGTTATTATTATTATTATTATTACCATCATTATTAGCTTTCAAAAAAAATGAAAAAAAAAGAAAAGAGGATGGGTGGCCGGCCCTCTTGTTTTTGAAAATTTTGTGTTAAAAAAAAACCTCTTCCCCCTCTTTTTTATCCTAAACCCTAGCCCTTCTTCCCCCCCCCCACTCTCCCACTCTCCCTCAGGCCCTCTCTCGCTCTAGCTGCCCCCTCTCCTTCTCTCTAGCTGTCTTTCTCTCACTCTCTCTCTACTCCCCCACCTTG
>JAKOGI010002930.1:62500-72500 GCA_029747015.1 Carnegiea gigantea
TTTTGCTAGAATAAATGTATTTTTGAAACAATATTCTTTATAACAAATACAAGCATTCTTTAATTTGTATTTAATTTACAGTGGAGTTTAATTAACACTGAGAAGTTGCTCGATTGTCCTTTCATAATATTGGGATGGAATTAGTTCTTTGTTAATGTAGTTTTGGTCGGTACCATTGTCAAGGGATGCTGTTGTTTTTATCTCAAAATGATCTTGAATTTTTAAAGTGATATAAATATACCATTTTTTGAAATGAATTTGATCAAAGATTGACATGGATTTGTAGTTAGAATTTGATTTTCTTTAGTTTATACTTTCTTTATTTTGAGAAAAGTATAGGTGCTTTGATTGAGCAGAGGTAACTTTGAATATTTTTTCTTGAAATTTAGGACTATTTATTCCTAATTTTTTGCTTTTTATTGGCCATATAAACGGTTTTTCCATATTTAACGCATGTTATTTTCCTAGATATTTTTAGTTTTGAATTTGATTTCTTAGGATCTAAATTGGATATTTTAAAATTTCTTCTTATGATAAATGGATCTTTTAATTTCGGAATTTTTAGGAATGACTTTGATAATTTGAATAAGATTTGATTTATTTGAGGAACTAGATTTTAAATTTGAGTTTTTAGGTTCATTGGTTCATTGTTCTAAAATGGTATATAAATACAAAGTGTTTGCTTTGGTAATGTGGGTTTTTCTAATTTTTTAGGAGTGTGGAAAATTTTTCGAAATAATTCGATTTCTTTCTTATTGTTGCTTTCTAAGCTTGCTGTAGGATTAGCAGGAATTTCATTAGTGAGTATGCTAAAATGATTGAATAAAGGTGGAGAATTGTTCTAAGGAATTTTCTTAACTTTGGAAGATTGGAGTGGATAATTGTTAGAATTTTCTCTTGATTGAGTTGTTATAGAATCTAGTTGGGTAGCCACGGTATGGAATATTTGATTAGAACAATTATTTTGTTGCATAATTTTGTGTGTTTCATCAAGAATTTTCTTGAGTTTCTGGGGAATCTTTGTCCATATCCCCCTCCTAGGGTTTTTTTTAAAAGGATTACCAATAATGGAGTCATCTTTGGATATAGGAATAGATATGGTGTGTAGTAGATGATGTATGGAGAGAGTGGATTGCTTTGTAATGGGATTATGCCATAACTTTGCTTGTCATTCTATGGAACAAATTAATGGATGATAGTTAGGAATAGAAATTTGGTGTTTTGGTAAATATGTTTTTAGTCAATCAAAGAAGGGTATATTTTCTTTGATTTTGCTAATTGAGTGTAGTAAATAGTTTTGAGTAATTGTTGCATATTCTTAGAAAAATAGGAAAAGAACCAATTTTTGTAGGGCTGGTTATAGTCCTAGTAAAATTCTTTATTGAGATAAAATCTATTGATTTCAAATGCAACTTTTGTAACTTCATTTAATTTTGATGGGGTTCTCATTTGAGAAAAGATAGGTGACGTGGAGCATTCATCGGATTGAATATCGCTGTATATAGTTTCAGGTAGAGGCATTCTATCAATTATTCCGCTAATATGAGGATTGCTATTTATGGATGGTAAAGACGAGAATGAGGATTTGGCTGACCGGAAGTCTGGAATAGTATTTGGTCGAGAAGGCTCACGAAATGAACTAAATCGAAGTAAAGGCCTTCTGTCAGGGGTATCTAAGATGTAAGAGATTTCCCTAATTGCAATATTCTTAGGAGGTCCAGTATTTGGGATAATGAGTTCCTGAGGTATAGTGGTTGATTCTTCAACACAAACTTGAATTAGTATTGTTTCTTTTTTTCTAGGAGGGATAATACTAAGTGTTGGATTTAATTGGAAAGAGAGTAATCTAAAATAAACTTGGTAGATAACTGCTAAATTTTTTAAAAGTTCTTTGAATTTATCAATCATTAAATGCGCATCAAGAATCAAAATTTGAAGAATCTAAGGATCGGTAAGATCCGCGGAATAATCTGGACAATAATTGAAATAGATTGGACCATTGCAAACATTTGATTAAACCATTGCAAGGTGTGAATCTTCGTAGGTTTTTAATCTATTGTCCCTTAAGGCTAGGAAGATGGGTGTATCAATTACTAATTTAGGGAAAGGTTTAACAACCACTTGAACAAATCCGAAATAAATATATCTAAAGCCCTTTTGAAGTTATTTATTGATTGCATTGATCATTTAAATTGATAGTTTCTTCATGAGTTTTGATAGAAAAAGCAGTTTTAAAGCTTAAAGGTCCAATTAAATAAATCGATTCAATGGGTGGGGATGGGATAGTCCATTTGGAATAGTTTCCTAATGAATGTACTTCTTTACTATGCACTATGCTTGTATCTAAAGGTGAGATAGACGATTAAGAAGATGATGATGATATTGATCTAGATAAAAGCCTTCTTAATAATGCTACCATAATGATAAGATGATTAGTATCAAGATAATCAATTAAACTGACAAAATTAATCAACACACAATGACACATAAATATGCTTATTGTAGGCAAATACGCGCTAATCATCTAACAATGCACGACGGGACCACACTAGAACCACCTTGATTCCAATCCTATACTGTTGGGACCATCAATTACCAGACTGACCAACGAACTTACAGAGGGCCCTAAGGACTTAGAGAGGCTGACCAATGCTGCTGACCAATGTAACTTCCATGCTAAATAATCAACTTATCTAAGTTTTTAATGAGGATATTTATATGTCATTAAGGGTTTATTAATCTTCTTCATGCTAACTAATTAATCCTTCAACGAATCTTAGGGATTTAGCCTAGATATATGACGGTAAGGTTAAACTAGACACTTAATTAACACTTGAGTGGACATTTACCTCTTATACCAGTTGAGAACATGACTGAGTATAATTTTTAATTTTGAAGTTAATAGCAAATTTTGTCTAATTAAGAGTAAAGTTTGATTAACAAGTAATTATTGAAATAATTGAAACATAAATAATTTTTACAGATATGAATAGTACCAATCAATTGTATCTTCAGAAATAAATGCAACATGAATAGTAAAAGCACGTGAATAGTAACTTTCCATTGTAACGTCAGAACGAATTTGTAAATAAAAACATGCATAGTAAAATTGCATAGTGAATTGATTGAATAAAATTTACTATTATTGAATTCTGCGGATGACATCTTACAACGAGGCAGGAGAAGAAAGGACAGTAGACGATAAGGAGGAAAGTGAGAAAGCAAAATAATACAAGGAAAATATGCAGATAAGTTATGCCTTTTCGATACAACTTTGGAGCCTTTATATAGGCCCAAAAATAAACTGAACAGTAAAAGATAATTATTGGAACAATAAAATGATATTATTTCTAACTGAATAGTAAAAAGATACAATTATTGAAGCATCTTAAATAGTGGACTGATCTTGAACAGTTGTAGGTGGCTATTTTTGAATGGTTGATGACTGATAGGCTTGTTAAAATCTTACAGCTACTACTTGATTTTTCTATTGTTGTATCCTCAAGTATTGAGAAATCAGGGGACGTTGCTGCATTCTGTCCTCTTACTGGTCATAGGGATATGAATACACGTGTAATATGCTGCAAAGTGTGGTCTTGAATGCAAGTTAGTGGTAGTGGAGTGTGATCCTCTATAGAACTACATCGGGGCAATTTTTTAGAGTAAAAGAACCAATGCTCATCAGTTGGGCAAATCTACGCATTGGGAATAATGCGTTGAATAAATTGAACGATCCCTTGATCAAGGGGTTACTAATAATATGTGATATACTGTCCATGAAAACGAATGGTTTGAATATGACTAGTCAGCACCACAATGAGCACGGAATGATCATAGGGTTCTTGCAAAAGTGATATGCAAAACTTGAGTATATTTAAATATGCATAAAAGGAAGTCTATGAACTAGAGAGCCATTGACTATAGTGTGTAAAAATGGTATATTCATTTTAGCGAGGTCCTTCAACAGCAGTAATATAGAGTTCATTATCATGATCTCTAAGGTAAAATAGAAGAGTTTCTTGAATGGCTTTAAGATGGTTTGGATAGACGGTATCTGGAGTAAAAAAATTGAAATAAAGTTGCTTTGCTTGAAGAAACTCTCTATTGAAGAAGACAGGAAAAGAATTTTTTCTTCCATTAATGAATTCAATATCAAAATCAAAGATTAAAAGTATTACTTGCTAGCGAGCAAAAATTTTCTTTGAGACAAGCTTTTGAACATCTTTTTGTAAATTTTTTTTGGCACTTTTGCAATCAATTCTTAATAAGAATTTCTTGTAACATAAATTATCTTAAAATTCCATAATATATATGACAATAGATAAAACTTCTTTTTTAATAGTGGGATAATGAACGTAAGGTCCAATCCAGACATCACTATGGAACCTTACTAATTGTTTAGGATTTGGGTCAAGATGTTGTTTGAGAATTCCTTCAAAACCTTTATCCAGCACATTTGTTTTAACTATCACGAATGCATGTGTATTTGGCATGTCAGGACATGGAAGAGATTTGACTTTACTCTTATTGTATTTGGCTATTTGAGTATACTCTTGAGACCATGCAAGAGGATTTTTCTCAAGTCTTTGAAATAAGAGTTTACAAGTTTCCCTAAGTAATTTGCGATATAATTGAGACAACCAAGGAGTCTTTGCAATTGATTTTTATCTTTAATTTCATTTGAAAATTTGTTTGCAACTACTATGAATGTCATGGGCTAAAAACCGAAATTTTGGTTTGAAATAATTTTATTTTTGGAGTAGAAACAGTAAACCATTTCTTTTAATGACATTGAGAAATGTTCTTAGATGCTTAAAGTGTTGGTCTAAATTTTTTGAATAAATAAGAATATCATTGATGTAAACTATTGAAATTTTAGAATAATTAGTGAGTATATCATTCATAATATGTTGAAATTTGGAAGGAGCGTTACTTGAGTCCGAATGGCATCACATTCCCTTTGTGGTATCTAAATGGGACTATGAATACAGTTTTATATCTATCTTTTTCAACAATTTGAATTTGCCAAAAACTGAATTTCATGTCAAATTTTGAAAATGTTTTTGGATCATATAATTTTCCTAATAAATCTTTTTTGTTGGGAATTGGATATCTTATCTATTGAAGAACTTTGTTGAGTGGTTTATAATTTATGACTAATCTAGGGATACCACTTTCCTTTTCTGCTTGATTTTAGACATAGCAGGTTGCATAATTTCAATGAGATTTGGAGGGCCTAAAAAGTCTTTTGTCTAATAAAGATTAAATCTCTTTTTTTACAAAACTCTAAAAGCTTTTTATTCATTTGAATAGGGTGTGCTTTTATTGGAATAATTTTTTCATCAAAATCCTTTTCATATGGTAATTCAACCATATGTTACTTTCTATCCCAAAATGCATTTGGAATATCAACACATACATAATCTTCAAATAATTTCTTTATTTTTTGAATTTTTTGTTAATTTTTGGTATAACAAATTGTTCTTCAATATTAGCTTGAATAATTTCCGTTTGGAGAAAAGCTATTTGTTTTTCTTCAGCAGACATGACTTTTGACATTGAAGCTTTTTGAAGAAATGAAATATCTTAATTCTTCATTGGAGATGCAAATTCAATCTAATTTCTTTTCTAAGAATATCTGAATAAATTCCTTTCGAATCGATAATAGAAGGATAAATTTGGGTCAGAAAAGGTGTTTCAAGAATAACTTCTTGTTTGAGATTTTTGACTAGGGCAAAAATATTTTTAGAACAATATTCATTTTGCAAATATAAGCATTTAAATGCTTGTAATTAATTTGAAGTTTAGATACAGTAGCATTAATAATCTTTTCTTTAGTTTTTTTTTTTCAAAATATTTTGAAGGAATCAAACCTTCTTGAATAGTTCACATAAGCACTACTGTCTAATAGAGCAACAGAATGAAGCTTGAAATCTTCAACTATGATAGTAATACCGTTTTGGAAAATCAATACGATTAATAACTGAAAGGAATGCTTTATGATTTCCATCATCATGACTATTTAGGAGAAGAATGTAAGGATTGATTAGGAGCTTTTGAAGATTCGAGTGAAGCAGCTCGATCTTCAAGGTCTTGAAGTTGAGATATAAGGATTCAATTTGTTTCCCCAAGGAGATTTGAGTTTTAATTTGATTTCTGAACTCTTTTAAGCTTGGAATTGATTGACTTCTTATTTTAATTCTTTGACTGTTACGGGTTTTGGGAGATTTGATCCTTATCCTTCATAGGTTTCTATTACTTGTTTCAGGTAAATAGTTGTATTCTTGATCTGGTAACTTTATCTTTGAGTAATAAGGTTTTAAGCTTATGAAAGCATTGAATTCTGATTTCTTGTTCGTCAATATTTTCAATGATATCGAAGAGGAGTTCTTATTGAGATTGATCTTTTATGATAACATTACAATTGTTAGGACAAAGAGTAACTTCTTCATATGAAGAGTTAGAATGGCTGAAATCAAACGTTTGAATTTCATAAAGGGCTGCCTCAAAATCATCATGAATTAAAGAGGAATGAATCATTTCTTGAAATTTTTTCATCTTTAAGTTGCATAATTTGTTCATTTAAAGGACATTTGTTGGCTTTGTGTCCTGCTTGATGACATTTATGACAAGTAATAACTTGTGTTTGATAAGGGTTTGGTATATTTTTCTTTTTATTAGAAATGTTACCTTTGGAGGTTTTCTTGGTTTTTGATAGTAGGACAAAATTCTAAATATTCTTTTAGTATTACGGTACAATGTCAGGTATGATGTTTTATTAGGAAATGAATTCCACAAACAATTTGCTAAATTCACTAAGACTCCATATATAGTTTACCTCACCACAAAAATGTGGTCACACACTAAATATTCCCACCCTAAAACAGCTACGTGAGCATGGTGGATAACGATATGAACAAGTCGCACTCTCCACACAAATGCAAAATCCAGCTTTCATGTTAATGTAATAACTAAGGAAACAAATCTACTCTGAGAATCCTTTACAATTTTGGAAACCTAAACATGTAAGAGCAAAAATAGAATTAACACAAGAAATATATATTAAAGAAAAACCTATGCTTTATACCCCATAAAATATAAAAGAATTTCGTACACAGATTAAAGAGTTATTGGAAAAAAGACTGATACGGCCTGCAAAAGGTAGTTACTTATCACCAACCTTTTATGGTTATGAATGAAGTAAAAAACGAAGAAATAAAGCAAGAATGGTTATTAATTACAAGAACTTAACCAATTCACAAAAGCAGACAATTATTTCTTACGTAACAAAGAAGTTTTAATCAATCTTGTAAAAAATAGAAAATATTTTTCAAAATTTGATTGTAAATCAGGATTTTGGCAAATAAAAATGGAAGAAGAAAGTATCAAATATATAGGCTTTTATACTCCTCAAGGATTCTATGAATGGATTGTAATGTCATTTGGATTAAAAAATGCGCCTAGAATATTTCAAAGAAGAATAGACGATGCATTTAAACATCTTGACTCATGCCGAATTGTTTATCTTGATTAATCAATTCTAAAACTCTAGAAAAACATAGAGAACACCTAAAAATGTTTGCAGAGTTTGCTATAAAAGAAGGAATACGTCTCAGTAAAAAGAAGGCCACAATAGAATGAGAAAAAAAATTAAATTTTTAGGATTTGAATTAGGATCAAATGTTATCTCATTGCAAAATCATATTTCAAGAAAAATGATAGAATACCCTGATGAATTAAGAACTAAAAACAAATACAATGTTTTTTGGGTTGCTAAACTATGCTAGCCCCTATATTCCTGACTTAACAAAGTAACAGAAAGATTTACAAAGCCTACTAAGAAAAAAATAATACCAAAGCTGGAGCGATTACCATACCCAAATTGTGAAAAATCTTAAAGAAAAATGTGGAAATTTACCCAGTTAAGATTGCCAGAACTAGAAGACAATTTAATATGTAAATTGATGGTTCCGACAAAGTTTGGTTAGCAATACTTAGAATTGATCTTAGTGAAGTATGTGGACACCATAGTGGTACCTTTCCCAAAACTGAAGAAAACTATGATACTATAGAAAAAGAAATTTTAGCTATAATCAAAGGAATCAAAACATAGAGACTGTTTCTTCTACCTAAACCTTTCAAGGTACTAACTGATAATAAAGCAACAACCACATTTG
The DNA here is from genome assembly GCA_029747015.1 of Carnegiea gigantea. Taxonomy (NCBI): domain Eukaryota; kingdom Viridiplantae; phylum Streptophyta; class Magnoliopsida; order Caryophyllales; family Cactaceae; genus Carnegiea; species Carnegiea gigantea. The sequence continues at coordinate 70,678 of JAKOGI010002930.1, forward strand.
TCAAACGAGTCTTAGATAATGGCCCTCATATGCACAAACTTTATAGGTCGCAAACTTTCTTATCCCAGTTTAATGCTATTTATGAGTATATTGCAAGAAATAATATATATTTTTTTTCCAGATTATCTAACAAAAGAATAAGAGTATCTCAATCATGACGACTCCAGACAAGCCTAAAGAGCTTGAAGATATTGCTATCGACTTCAAAGAATATCTAGAAACTATTTTAGCAGAGGTAGAGCAACTCGAGATAGGAGTTAAAGCTATAGTTGATAATATCAGAACTGAAATCGATGAACTCTCTACAGGAACTGACAACATTATCAGAGATATGAACAAAGATTACAGAACAACGAAGAATTGTGATAGTAGAGATGCTAAAGTCAATTAGCTCTCTAAAATCACCTTGTTCAACTATATCAACTATGTCAATTGTTGGCCTAGCAAAACCACAAACTTCGCCAACTATCAAAACTGCAGAGCCAAGTTCGAGCACTCCATTTCTCAAAAAAGAAAATGAAATGCTAGAACTAAAGGCAAAACTACCAGCAAAACGAACTACAAATCCAACTATTCAAACTAAAAAGCTTTTCCTTTTGATATTTGTGACCTATTTCATTGCAGGGTATCACAAAACAACTCAATTAGTTTACTAAAAACTCCATGTAGTAGCGTAAATCTTTTACAGTGGAGGAAAATCACTATTTGCTAGGCTCACTGCCTACACATGCGCAAATCCAGAAATGATCTATCAATTCTATGAATTTGGATACCTTGATCTTGTTTATCTAAATTCAAAATTAATTGAACTGTCTGAATTTCCAATTAAAATAATTCAAGTCCTTAGATCGTTCAAACAAGGACCCATTTTTGTTAAATTCCATACCATCCCATTGAAAAAGGATGAGGATATTAGCATTCTATATTGTGGGATTAGTATCATCAAGTGGGATATGTCTTTAAACATTTCGAACTAAATATTGAAGCTAAAAAGAAGTTTGTACGATTTAGATTCAATAAATCATGGATCAATTATAGAAGAATATGTGGAAACTTTGCTATCAAATGCGAAGGTGACAGACTATATGCTTCTGGACTCGAATGTCTGTACAGAGAAACTAGCTACGTCATAGTAACTAAAGAAGGAATGTAAGAAGGAAATCGTGATGAACAACTGTCAAATTTTTCTTGAGACTCAAGCTAGAAAACTTTCGAGGATTTATAGCTATTAAGAATAAATTTGCTGAACTATCTAAAAAAGAAGAAGAAAAAGAAGCACAATTAAGAACGACCAAGATTTTTCCATCAACGAGCTAGATGCAAGGCTGAGATCTTGCCGACACTCTCACCCTTATCTTAAGTAATTTAAATTATTGTAACTTTTGAATAATTGTTGCACTACCTTATCTCTAAATCAATAATTATACTATTCCAATTGTAACATGGTGTAAGCATTATGTAAGCATTACTATTTACCTTTATAGGCTCTATAAAAGGATGTAATCTCTACAAGAGAGAGCAGAAGCATTTGGGCAAGGAATAGCTCAGCCAAATAGCAATTTGTTTACAAATATGTTATAAACATCCTGTTTTCTTGGGAAACCAAGTAATAAAAGAACAATCTTCCAAAAAAGTTTGAGTTTATATCTTTATTCTTCAAAGTTTATGGAGGACAGAAATAGTTTATAAATCGAAGCAAGTCCAGGTAAGACCCGTGGAGAGAAAGCGTGTGGCGGAAGATTAAAGAACGAAAAATCTCCAGGAAGGATACTAAGAAAAGAAGGTATAAATTTCTCATGCTTTCTAATGAGAGTTTAAATTAT
>JAKOGI010002931.1:0-20000 GCA_029747015.1 Carnegiea gigantea
TATATATATATATATATATGCAGACACACGCGCACACACACACTTATACATGCATGTATATATATATATGTATATGTATATATGTATGTATGTATATATATATATATATATACACACACACACACACACATATATATATATATTGTAGCACCCCCGGCCCCTGGGCCAGAAGCGTTACACTTTCCTAATTTCTTACTCAATTCCTGGGATGAAACGGACAGAGTTTCCCCTAAAAACTGACCGTTTCCAGGGTAAAAGTCTTATAATAAGTCCCTGTAAATCAACAGAAGCGCAAAACATTTAAAACATAGCTCAACGGCCACACGCCGGAGTTCATAAGTCAACGAGCCACTCGCTCGGAGTACACCAACCAGGTTGATTCATGAGTAAAGAAGAAATGGACGATACAACTCAACGGTTAACAAAACCGGAGTATTAAGATTTACATCCCAAAACGTAGCTAAATTAAACCAAGAAGACATCTAACTAACTTGATGGTTGGCTCAGGTGGCCGTACAGAGCGACCTTTACACCATATGCATCACATGAACTAGAATAATTGTTTACAGACCTTTATAAACTCAGAGTACATTATTTGACTTCATTAAACACGTAAGATCCCTTCCAATGAGCACATACGATGCCTTGTAAGCAACAATAGATTCCTTCTGGACTTATTTGACTCAACTTCTTCCTGTCAGAAAGAAAACCTGGGGAAAAGGGGAAAGAATAGTGGGATGAGCAACCACACGCTCAGTGAGTGTCCCCCAACCCCCTTAAAACCAAAACCATTATGGGCAATACTATCTTTGCTAGTCACATATCGCGTTTCCATACTTTACTATCATAATAGATATTCATAGAACCTTTATGGAAGGATCACTAAACATGACCTTCACTTCGACCATTCAATCATATTTCTAGGTTCCTCAACGATGGAGTTCTTTTCTAGCAAGCAGTTAGGCACGCGAGTAAGCATCGAAGGCTAAGTATAAGGATCTTTTCTTTTCATAACATAACTTCCTAACACTCCATTTAAACTACACATGAACCCTCAATCATATGATGTGTATATAAGGTTATCCCTTTTCATAATTACACTTTTCTTGGCATTTCATTCATATAATATACATATCACACACATAAACACATATCAAGCATTTAAGTACCTTTAAATATCATATTAAGCTATATGACATCCTCGCATGCTATTCACATATCAACGTTCATTCTTTTAGGAAGAGACGCCTTCATTTATGGAATTTTTAACGTGCTATAACTTTCTTTCTCATCTCATACGCTTTAAATCAGACAGGTTTGCTATGGATAAGAATGATGCCACATAAGATTAGAATCCACATTCAATCATGCTTAAGAATCATTCATAAAGCATCCATTGAAAGCTTTCTTTTAATACATGGGCTAAGAATCCACATTCAAACATGCTTGAGGATCATTTCATAACTCATTCATTGAAAGCTTTCTTTCTTTCGTTGAAAACGTTTTCTTAGTCTTCAAAGGAAGTTTCATTTCGTTTGGTCGTGTAACGACCCTTATAAGCTTTTCATACATCATTCCATATAGCCTTTTAGGCCCATAAAAAGAACTTCCTTTCACTTTTGATCGTTTAAAAAAAATGGCAAAGGGCCAATTACTTTTCTTAACATAGTACGAAAGTACTTCTAGCATAAGATTATTACAGGGTGCTGATTGGATGAGAACTATTCTCGACCCCATAGCGAGACCTAACGCTCACGCTTAAACACTTACTCCCGGGATGGCTACATATAACATATCGGACCATTACATTAACCCTCGTCAGGGCCTCTAGGGTTTATCCGGACTTATCCCCTAGGTTAACATTATTTACATCATATCATATTATCCACAACACATTATCTTAGCCACTTAAAGCGGATCGGCCATAACGGCTAGTAATTTTCCGTTTGAAGCAATAAAATCATTCAACGTATAATTCCCATCTCCCTTTTGTTAAAAAACATTTTAGGGATTCCTCCCAAACACTATTTGAATAGCTAAAATAGGCCATAGCTCGTTACTAGACATGGCTATTATTCATTTAAAACACATGAAAAGTCATTTGCTAAAACATCACCCTTCCACACGCATGTTACATTTTAAACGTACAAAGGAAAAGGGAAATACACATATCACATTTAAACACTTCGTAATCATTTCAACACAATGAGCCACACATGGCCTCGCAATTCACACGATTGCGGTCAATTCACAACCCAGTCTCCCTCCTCACAAACACCGTACCACAAGACCTCGAACGCTCATGATTCTTTCCTCAAACCATCCAACTACCAACTCAATTCATCGATTCATTAATCACAACATGTTATCATATTAGCTTATGTAAAAGGGAGTAAGGTTTAGGCTCTTACCTGAGCAACCAACACCATTCAGCGGTGCGGTACAACAAGCGTACATATAGCCACATTTATGCACAATTCGACAACACTTTATTCAGTAAATCAAACTTAAATTGATTCTAAACATATACGATGCATTTCGAAGTAACTTTCCTAAGCATGAATGTACTAAAAAGGGTTAGCTAAACATATTTCAATAGCTTCGAATATAATTTGTTTACATGCATTAGCTAGTTTAACTCGAATCGAAGCTAAACACGTTAAATTAACTTTGTTTTCAATTCTTTTTCATATATTAGCTAAATAACTTGAATCGAAGCCAAGCACATTAATATAACTTCGATATTAATTCTTTTTCACACATTAACTCATTAACATGAATCGATGCTAAACACGTTTAACTAACTTCGAATTAATATCTCAAGCATGATTTACATTCATGGATTCGAATCGATGCTAAACAGGTTTAAATTGCTTCGAATTAACAATTCAAGCATGATTTACACTCATGGGCTCGAATCGATGCTAAACACGTTTAAATTGCTTCGAATTAACAATTCAAGCATGATTTACGTACATGGGTTCGAATCGATGCTAAACACGTTTAAATTGCTTCGAATTAACAATTCAAGCATGATTTACACTCATGGACTCGAATCGATGCTAAACACGTTTAAATTACTTCGAATTAACAATTCAAGCATGATTTACATTCATAGGTTTGAATCGAAGCTAAACGCACATAATTCGCATCGATTTACAATCTCAGGCATAAATCAACCAAATGAATCGAACCTAAACATGAATAGCTCATTTCTTGACATTTCTAACGAATTTGACAAATCCTAACTTGACATGCAACATCAATCTGCTGAAATTCGTTTGAAAATTAACATTAGTTTAGGCGGCGAGGAACACCCACCTCGATTTCATGCTACAGGACCCGTTCTAAGGGTTTGGCTCGACTTTGAGGGCAGAAAAATCTCAATCCTCGATCCACTTAGTCCCAAACGCACGCCAATTGATGAACCCGAAACCCTAGTCCGCTGCCTTGCTCGAACCGAACCCTAGCTCTAGAATTTGGTGACGTTTGTGGCTAATTTAGGTTGAATTCAACCACTCAGTTTATGGGGGAGGTTGATTATGGCGAGGTTGGCCGAAATCCAGCCCATGGGCGGTGCTTCGAGGCCACCCGAAGTGCTGCTGCCCGGCTCTGTGCACGGCAAGAAGAGGAGAGTAGAGGGGGTGGTAAAGGTCAGCGAGGCGTTCGCTGCACACAGGGACCACCGTGGGGCTCGCCGGCGATGCGTGGGTGTGAGGAGGGAGGAGGTGGCCGGCGTTCATGGTGGCTGGAGAGGAGGAGAAAACGCAGAGCAGTGAGAGAGAGAGAGAGCGTTCGGGGGGGGCGTGAAGGGGGAGGAAGAAAAAGCCTCGCGCCTAATTGCCAAAATACCCCTCCCTTTCTGTTCTTTTTATTACAAGCCGATTAACAACAAGCACCGTTAGTTTAGTTCGTATCCCGAACTCTAAACCCGAATCACTAATACGGCCTTCTACCGACTATTCGTTCCCAAATATGTCAAGGTTCGGTTTTAATAAGCCTCGAAACTAATTCTACGGTTAACAACCTACTCGCATTCAGGAAGAGACTAAAGAAATCGAATAACGACTAAATTAAACTATCGATAGGATTTGAAGGCGCAGATAGCACGAACTGATTTTAAATCAATAATAGCAATAATAATAATCCCTTTTTTAAAAAATTATAACTCCCAAAAGCACATCAATAATCATTTAACTCATATAGTTACTAAAGATATGGTTTTATAACGTAAAAAGCAAGACAGGCAACTTAACGTAAAAATAACGAAGGCGGGTTTTACATTCTCCCCCCTTAAAAGAATTTCGTCCTCGAAATTCTAAATCTAAGTTTGGTCTTTCCTAAAATGCACGCACACGACTAAGATATACCCGGTAGGTTTTCAAAAGGTTTCATTTTGCAGACACTACTTCCTTTAAATCAAAAGAAAAAAAGGTATATGGTATCCAGTCTCCTCCTCGCCAATCCTCTTCAAGCGTCTACTCGCTCTGTTTAGGTGCCGAGGGCAAATCGCATTGAAGAGGGGCAACTGCATTGGCGTGAAAAACCATATCGAGTTTGTTTTGAAAAAGAACAGAGATTTTCGATCATCTAGACTTAGTTAGCATGGCGAGCAGTAAATCTATACATATGCATATCTATAAGTGCGCATCGAAAGGCATGACAATCGAGGCAATGACATCTTACGGTCATACACTGGCAGTCTCATTCTAAAACATGAATTCAAGTCACTTTTGGGATCACAACGGTTAACATGGAGACTACTATAACACATTTAGAAGAACAAAATGTCACCTAGTACCGCATAGTATCATTTAAGCATAATAGCATCACATAGAATCGATTAAGTATAATAGCATGACATAGTATTGCATAGTGTCAGCAATTCAACATTCTCAAGTTTCGAGAATGGAGGTAACATGAAACTGGTTGATATACATGTTGCAAGCAACAAGTCAGAGGTTATGCCATATCATCAATCACAAAACTTAGATAGTTGGAACAATCGAGTCACATAGTAATCCGACTCGAGTCGAGCTCATTCACTAGCATACAAAATCGAAGCATTTCAAAACTGATTTACTTAACCAGGGAGTTTTTATTTTATAGCAAGGTAATGGATACATCACACAGCATCACTTAGCGTCATATACAAGACAAACATTCCTATATCATGAGAATATGCAAGTAAGATGACATGCTTATGCCCGTAACTCTGCCCGTTTACGACCTTATTAAAGGATCACAAGTGTATATCACGACATAGCTCTTTTAAGTTGGATGATATATTTCAATTATCCCTACTTGCAACCATACTCCACACTTTAATGATCAAGTGATGCAGTGAGGATTTCGATACAACCATAAGTATATTAAGCACATCATTGAGTCTCATAAGGTACCTAGACAATCCCATATTCACACGTTCACATGAGTATAGGTCTCTAAGTTCGTGAAGTAGTAGCACTCATAATTGTAACATGGTAACATGCAAATGGGAGGACTCTATAACATCAATGGTAGTATTCATAACAACTAACAAAAATGCAATGCTAAGGTTCACCATGAAGTTCACCAATTTACATGTGGCACTCTCAATCATGTCATCCCATGTCATACTGATCAACCAAGCCATCAAACATTTCACGTACAATCATTCGTAAACCTTGGAGTCATGCATCCAGGTATGATCATGGGTATGGTAGCATGCGATGTGATTAGGTATAGAACACGCAAGGCAAGCATGTGTGAATGTAACTTCTATGGTCACAAGATTTCTAGCTAAGTAGATGAATAAATAGTGACTTTAACAAAACATAAGAATAGGGGCACTTTAGTTCATATAAGAATTAGACAATTCTCTTACCCCATCCTGTTAATCAACTCAAGTAGTCCATCTAACTCAATCGTATGCATAATCACACTGAAGGATGTACTAACAGTAGGAAATCCAATTACTTCGCTCTTCAATAATGTAACTTATCAAGGATTGCTCTAAAACAAGTCTAAGTAATTATATAAGCCCTTTCGAGCTTAGTATTACACATAATGTCACAACTGCTGTATCAACCACATTCACCTTAGTAAGAGGCATACAATTTCAAAGTGTGTGTTAGGCTCTCTCTACCTTGCTCTTTCTGGGTGTATTGGGATTTGATATAGCAAGGACACTATCAATTTCACATAGGACATCAAGAACATTGTATAGGTGACAACAAGCATTGCGCTAGACGATAAGGGTAATTTTCATGCAATAGTCAAGAGAAATGCACTACTATTGCTTAATTTCTATCCAAGCATATCGAAATCTCATTTAATTTCTTTAAACAACTCAAAATTCACATATGGGGGGTATCACCTAGTGAGATTCTTAGTCATAGAAAGCTAACTCTAATCACTTGCAAACAAATCGTTAACACATCCGACAATGCATACACCTTGGCATGTGGACACTCAAAATCATTTGATTACACACAGAAAGTTACGCTCATATGGCTAAATCCAAGCATTATTGCAAGGCAAATGCGAGTCTTCGGTTGCAACAATAAGACTCAACCAAATAATTAAAAAGATCTTGAATGTCAAAGCAAAACCCTAGCTCACTAATCAAGAAGACTTTAACTTTCAAGGTCTTTAGGCTTTCAAAAGGAAATAGTTTAATTGCTTCTAGCTCTTTCTCTACCAACCTTTGAATACGTCTGCTCACTCCATTATGAGGCCCGAGGAGTAAATCGTATTTTAGGGGCAAAGATGAGCGTAGAGTTAAGGCTTTCCAATCGTTCGATTCAAATCATATGTTCTTTAAACATTGGATTAAAATTACCAAAGCATATAAACGAAACAACTTTCGATTAAGCTAACACTTATCTCATGCACGACAATACGAATCACTCGGCCTATACCTTAACAAATGGTTCTCTCATCCAACCATTCAGCTTACTGAAGCCGCATCTAACTAGTGAAACGCGCGAACATTCACATAAAACTCACATTTGCACACAAGGCAGACATATGTCACATAACCATACAGTGTTCTTAGGTGACTATATGAAATGCAAGATTCAGGTTGCGGCCTATGGTCGCAGGACCTTTGCTCTGATACCATCAATGTAACGCCCCCGTCCCCTGGGCCAGAAGCGTTACGCTTTCCTAACTTCCTACTTAATTCCTGGGACGAAACGGACAGAGTTTTCCCTAAAAACTGACCGTTTCCAAGGTAAAAGCCTTACAATAAGTCCCGATAAATCAACAGAAGCGCAAAACATTTAAAACATAGCTCAACGGCCACACGCCGGAGTTCATAACTCAACGAGTCACTCGCTCGGAGTACACCAACCAGGTTGATTCATGAATAAAGAAGAAATGGACGATACACCTCAACGGTTAACAAAACCAGAGTATTAAAATTTACATCCCAAAACGTAGCTAAATTAAACCAAGAAGACATCTAACTAACTTGATGGTTGGCTCAGACGGCCGTACAGAGCGACCTTTATACCATATGCATTACATGAACTAGAATAATCGTTTACAGACCTTTATAGACTAAGAGTACATTACATGCCTTCATTAAACATGTAAGATCCCTTCCAATGAGCACATACGATGCCTTGTAAGCAACAATAGGTTCCTTCTGGACTTATCTGACTCAACTTCTTCCTGTCAGAAAGAAAACCTGGGGAAAAGGGGAAAGAATAGTGGGATGAGCAACCACACGCTCAGTGAGTGTCCCCCAACCCCCTTAAAACCAAAACCGTTGCAAGCAATACTATCTTTACTAGTCACATATCACGTTTCCATACTTTACTATCATAATAGATATTCATAGAACCTTTATGGGAGGATCACTAAACATAAACTTCACTTCGACCACTCAATCATATTTCTAGGTTCCTCAACGACGGAGTTCTTTTCTAGCAAGCAGTTAGGCACGCGAGTAAGCATCGAAGGCTAAGTATAAGGATCTTTTCTTTTCATAACATAACTTCCTAACACTCCATTTAAACTACACATGAACCCTCAATCATATGATGTGTATATAAGGTTATCCCTTTTCATAATTACACTTTTCTTGGCATTTCATTCATATAATATACATATCACACACATAAACACATATCAAGCATTTAAGTACCTTTAAACATCATATTAAGCTATATGACACCCTCGCATGCTATTCACATATCAACGTTCATTCTTTTAGGAAGAGACGTCTTCATTCAGGGAATTTTTAACGTGCTATAACTTTCTTTCTCATCTCATACGCTTTAAATCGAACAGGTTTGCTATGGATAAGAATGATGCCACATAAGATTAGAATCCACGTTCAACTATGCTTAAGAATCATTCATAAAGCATCCATTGAAAGCTTTCTTTTAATACATGGTGTTAGAATTGAGAGTACACTAACACAAGAGGGGGGGTGAATTGTGTTGGCAAATTTTCGCTGTTTTTGGGAACAGGCTTGGAACTTGTTTGGGCAGACTGTTTGTAACGTGCACAGAAAGTGTAAAACAGCGAAAATAATTGAAAAGTGAGAACACAAGGTTTTTACGTGGAAACACCTCGAGCCCAACCGAGGCGAAAATCACGACCTACCCCTGTAGGATTTTACACACTTCCACTAAACGGGCTAAACACGTTACAAAGGTAACCTTCACTGTTACAATTGCAACATACGTAACTGTCTACCCTTAGACTAGTTACACCCCACGTCCTCGTCTCCCAGACTTGGACACACTCACGTAATCGTCTCCCCAAGACGAATTACACACGTCCAAAGCCTCCCTGGGCTTGGACACACTCAACTCTCACTTTGATGAAAGAAGAGAATAAAAACATCTTACTTTTGTGCTTCTAATTAAGCGAATGTAAGGTACAATTTTTGCTCCTAGTATGCCAAGGAAGATGACTCAATTTTCACACACACTTTGAAGGTTTTTCAAAAAATATGATTTGCCAGTTAAATCCCTAAAAAAACCGTGCAAAAAGCTTTCTCAAAAATTTATGAAATCGTGTGCAAGCCGTGTACAAAACCGTGTGTGTGTGTTTAATGAGGAGGTGGAGAAGCTCCTTAAATAGTAGAGGGCAACAAGATCTTTTTGTGTGCTTGATCCACAAGTATAAGATCTTTTTGCCCCTAAAAAGACTGTGAAAAGTGACTAATATTTTCAGTTGCCAAATCCTGAATTTTCCTATCTTATATTCCAAAAATAAGAGTTTGATTTATTTTGTAAAAGATTTCCTTTAAAAGCTAGACTCAAAATATCCACAATATATTTTCAAATCCAATGATTAACTTATCCTGGGTTTAATGATAACAGAAAATTTATCTCAAATATTTTCAAAAACGTCAGCCCAAGATTTGGAAAAAAGCTATGAAAAATCGTTTTGGCTTGAAAACAGTCTGAACCCTGATCTCAGAACTGATCTGAGACAGTGTTCTTAAAAATCATTCAAGGTAATGTTAAATCGAGTTCTTCCAAGTGGCATATTAACAAGAATCTAAGAAAATAAAACCTATAACAGACCAAGACTCTTGTTGAATCCACCGGATAGTATCTATAGGATCTTGACTTGTTACTTCAATGCTGTGGTGTTACTCAGAACTGTTACCTAAACTGTTCCTGGAGTTCTTCATGTCTTTGATGTGCTTTAAGTTCTTTTCCATTCAGCTGTTCTGAGGAACCGTTCTTAAAACCTGTTGCTACGAACTGTTCCCTGGGATGTTTCTGAAGTACTCCATGTCTTTGATGTGCTTTAAGTTCTTTGCCATTCAGCTGTTCTGAGAGCCTGTTCTTAAGACCTGTTCTTGACCATGGTTAATCAAGCAATTTTAAAGTTTTCCAAATAGTATTTGGAACCTGTTCGACCAACACACTTAAGTATATATTCCATTTGTGTTTGTTATCATCAAAACCTTACGTTACATAATGATGGGGTCAACAATTTCCCAACACATGGGCCAAGAATCCACATTCAAATATGCTTGAGGATCATTTCATAACTCATTCATTGAAAGCTTTCTTTCTTTCGTTGAAAACGTTTTCTTAGTCTTCAAAGGAAGTTTCATTTCGTTTGGTCGTGTAACGACCCTTATAAGCTTTTCATACATTATTCCATATAGCCTTTTGGGCCCATAAAAAGAACTTCCTTTCCTTTTTGATCGTTTAAAAAAAATGGCAAAGGGCCAATTGCTTTTCTTAACTTAGTACGAAAGTACTTCTGGCATAAGATCATTACAGGGTGCTGATTGGGTGAGAATTATTCTCGACCCCATAGTGAGACCTAACGCTCACGCTTAAGCTCTTACTCCCGGGATGGCTACATATAACATATCGGACCATTACATTAGCCCTCGTCAGGGCCTCTAGGGTTTATCCGGACTTATCCCCTAGGTTAACATTATTTACATCATATCATATTGTCCGCAGCACATTATCTTAGCCACTTAAAGCGTATCGGCTATAACGGCTAGTAATTTTCCGTTTCAAGCAATAAAATCATTCAACGTATAATTCCCATCTCCCTTTTGTTAAAAACGTTTTAGGGATTCCTCCCAAACACTATTTGAATAGCTAAAATAGGCCATAGCTCGTTACTAGACATGGCTATTATTCATTTAAAACACATGAAGAGTCATTTGCTAAAACATCACCCTTCCACACGCATGTTACATTTTAAACGTACAAAGAAAAGGGTATACGCATATCACATTTAAACACTGCGTAACCATTTCAATACAATGAGCCACACATGGCCTCGTAATCCACACGATTGCGGTCAATTCACAACCCAGTCTTCCTCCTCACAAACACCGTACCACAAGACCTCGAACGCTCATGATTCTTTCCTCAAACCATCCAACTACCAACTCAATTCATCGATTCATTAATCACAACATGTTATCATATTAGCTTATGTAAAAGGGAGTAAGGTTTAGGCTCTTACCTGAGCAACCAACACCATTCAGCGGTGCGGTACAACAAGCGTACATATAGCCACATTTATCCACAATTCGACAACACTTTATTCAGTAAATCAAACATAATTTGGTTCTAAACATATACGATGCATTTCGAAGTAACTTTCCTAAGCATGAATGTACTAAAAACGGTTCGAATGAAAGCTAAACATATTTCAACAGCTTCGAATTTAATTTGTTTACATGCATTAGCTAGTTTAACTCGAATCGAAGCTAAACACGTTAAACTAACTTAGTTTTCAATTCTTTTTCATATATTAGCTAAATAACTTGAATCGAAACTAAAGACGTTAATATAACTTCGATATTAATTCTTTTTCATACATTAACTCATTAACTTGAATCGATGCTAAACACGTTAAACTAACTTCGAATTAATATGTCAAGCATGATTTATATTCATGGATTCGAATCGATGCTAAACACGTTTAAATTGCTTCGAATTAACAATTCGAGCATGATTTACATTCATGGGTTCGAATCGTTGCTAAACACGTTTAAATTAGTTCGAATTAACAATTCAAGCATGATTTACACTCATGGGCTCGAATCGATGCTAAACACGTTTATATTGCTTCGAATTAACAATTCAAGCATGATTTACATTCATGGGTTCAAATCGATGCTAAACACGTTTAAATTACTTCGAATTAACAATTCAAGCATGATTTACACTCATGGGCTCGAATCGATGCTAAACACGTTTAAATTACTTCGAATTAACAATTCAAGCATGATTTACATTCATGGGTTCGAATCGAAGCCAAATGCACATAATTCGCATCGATTTACAATCTCAGGCATAAATCAACCAAATGAATCGAACCTAAACATGAATAGCTCATTTCTTGACATTTCTAACGAATATAACAAACCCTAACTTGACATGCAACATCAATCTGCTGAAGTTCGTTTGAAAATTAATGTTAGTTTAGGAGGCAAGGAACACCCACCTCGATTTCATGCTAGAGGACCCGTTCTAAGGGTTTGGCTCGACTTTAAGGGTCGGAAAATCTCAATCCTCGATCCACTTAGTCCCAAACGCGCGCCAATTGATGAACCCGAAACCCTAGTCCGCTGCCTTGCTCGAACCGAACCCTAGCTCTAGAATTTGGTGGCGTTTGTGGCTGATTTAGGTTGAATTCAACCACTCAGTTTATGGGGGAGGTTGATTATGGCGAGGTTGGCCGAAATCCAGCCCATGGGAGGTGCTTCGAGGCCACCCGAAGTGCTGCTGCCCGGCTCTGTGCACGGCAAGAAGAGGAGAGTAGAGGGGGTGGTAAAGGTCGGCGAGGCGTTCGCTGCACACAGGGACCACCGTGGGGCTCGCCGGCGATGCGTGGGTGTGAGGAGGGAGGAGGTGGCCGGCGTTCATGGTGGCTGGAGAGGAGGAGAAAACGCAGAGCAGTGAGAGAGAGAGAGAGCGTTCGGGGGGGGCGTGAAGGGGGAGGAAGAAAAAGCCTCGCGCCTAATTGCCAAAATACCCCTCCCTTTCTGTTCTTTTTATTACAAGCCGATTAACAACAAGCACCGTTAGTTTAGTTCGTATCCCGAACTCTAAACCCGAATCACTAATACGGCCTTCTACCGACTATTCGTTCCCAAATATGTCAAGGTTCGGTTTTAATAAGCCTCGAAACTAATTCTACGGTTAACAACCTACTCGCATTCAGGAAGAGACTAAATAAATCGAATAACGACTAAATTAAACTATCGATAGGATTTGAAGGCGCAGATAGCACGAACTGATTTTAAATCAATAATAGCAATAATAATAATCCCCTTTTAAAAAAATTATAACTCCCAAAAGCACATCGATAATCATTTAACTCATACAGTTACTAAAAATATGGTTTTATAACGTAAAAAGCAAGACAGGCAACTTAACGTAAAAATAACGAAGGCGGGTCTTACATTCTCCCCCCTTAAAAGAATTTCGTCCTCGAAATTCTAAATCTAAGTTTGGTCTTTCCTAAAATGCACGCGCACGACTAAGATATACCCGGTAGGTTTTCAAAAGGTTTCATTTTGCAGACACTACTTCCTTTAAATCAAAAGAAAAAAAGGTATATGGTATCCAGTCTCCTCCTCGCCAATCCTCTTCAAGCGTCTACTCGCTCTATTTAGGTGCCGAGGGCAAATCGCATTGAAGAGGGGCAACTGCATTGGCGTGAAAAACCATATCGAGTTTATTTTGAAAAAGAACAGAGATTTTCGATCATCTAGACTTAGTTAGCATGGCGAGCAGTAAATCTATGCATATGCATATCTATAAGTGCGCATCGAAAGGCATGACAATCGAGGCAATGACATCTTACGGTCACACACTGGCAGTCTCATTCTAAAACATGAATTCAAGTCACTTTTGGATCACAACGGTTAACATGGAGACTACTATAACACATTTAGAAGAACAAAATGTCACCTAGTACCGCATAGTATCATTTAAGCATAATAGCATCACATGGAATCGATTAAGTATAATAGCATGACATAGTATTGCATAGTGTCAGCTATTCAACATTCTCAAGTTTCGGGAATGGAGGTAACATGAAACCGGTTGATATACATGTTGCAAGCAACAAGTCAGAGGTTATGCCATATCATCAATCACAAAACTTAGATAGTTGGAACAATCGAGTCACATAGCAATCCGACTCGAGTCGAGCTCATTCACTAGCATACAAAATCGAAGCATTTCAAAACTGATTTACTTAACCAGGGAGTTTTTATTTTATAGCAAGGTAATGGATACATCACACAGCATCACTTAGCGTCATATACAAAACAAACATTCCTATATCATGAGAATATGCAAGTAAGATGACATGCTTATGCCCGTAACTCTGCCCGTTTACGACCTTATTAAAGGATCACAAGTGTATATCACGACATAGCTCTTTTAAGTTGGATGATATATTTCAATTATCCCTACTTGCAACCATACTCCACACTTTAATGATCAAGTGATGCAGTGAGGATTTCGATACGACCACAAGTATATTAAGCACATCATTGAGTCTCATAAGGTACCTAGACAATCCCATATTCACACGTTCACATGAGTATAGGTCTCTAAGTTCGTGAAGTAGTAGCACTCATAATTGTAACATGGTAACATGCAAATGGGAGGACTCTATAACATCAATGGTAGTATTCATAACAACTAACAAAAATGCAATGCTAAGGTTCGCCATGAAGTTCACCAATTTACATGTGGCACTCTCAATCATGTCATCGCATGTCATACTGATCGACCAAGCCATCAAACATTTCACGTACAATCATTCGTAAACCTTGGAGTCATGCATCCAGGTATGATCATGGGTATGGTAGCATGCGATGTGATTAGGTATAGAACACGCAAGGCAAGCATGTGTGAATGTAACTTCTATGGTCACAAGATTTCTAGCTAAGTAGATGAATAAATAGTGACTTTAACAAAACATAAGAATAGGGGCACTTTAGTTCATATAAGAATTAGACAATTCTCTTACCCCATCCTGTTAATCAACTCAAGTAGTCCATCTAACTCAATCGTATGCATAATCACACTGAAGGATGTACTAACAGTAGGAAATCCAATTACTTCGCTCTTCAATAATATAACTTATCAAGGATTGCTCTAAAACAAGTCTAAGTAATTATATAAGCCCTTTCGAGCTTAGTATTACACATAATGTCACAACTGCTGTATCAACCACATTCAGGCATACAATTTCAAAGTGCGTGTCAGGCTCTCTCTACCTTGTTCTTTCTGGGTGCATTGGGGTTTGATATAGCAAGAACACTTTCAATTTCACATAGGACATCAAGAACATTGTACAGGTGACAACAAGCATTGCGCTAGATGATGAGGATAATTTTCATGCAATAGTCAAGAGAAATGCACTGCTATTGCTTAATTTTTATCCAAGCATATCAAAATCGCATTTAATTTCTTTAAACAACTCAGAATTCACATATGGGGGGTATCACGTAGTGAGATTCTCAGTCATAGAAGGTAACTCTAATCACTTGCAAACAAATCGTTAACACATCTGGCAATGGATACACCTTGCCATGTAGACACTCAAAATCATTTGATTACACACAGAAAGTTACGCTTATATGGCTAAATCCAAGCATTATTGCAAAGCAAATGCGAGTCTTCGGTTGCAACAATAAGACTCAACCAAACAATTAAAAAGATCTTGAATGTCAAAGCAAAACCCTAGCTCACTAATCAGGAAGACTTTAACTTTCAAGGTCTTTAGGCTTTCAAAAGGAAATAGTTTAATTACTTCTAGCTCTTTCTCTACCAACCTTTGAATACGTCTGCTCACTCCATTATGGGGCTCGAGGAGCAAATCGTATTTTAGGGGCAAAGATGAGCATAGAGTTAAGGCTTTCCAATCGTTCGATTCAAATCATATGTTCTTTAAACATTAGATTTGAATCACCAAATCATATAAACGAAACAACTTTCGATTGAGCTAACACTTATCTCATGCACGACAATACGAATCACTCGGCCTATACTGTAACAAATGGTTCTCTCATCCAACCATTCAGCTTACTAAAGCCGCATCTAACTAGTGAAACGTGCGAACGTTCACATAAAACTCACATTTGCACACAAGGAAGACATATGTCACATAACCATACAGTGTTCTTAGGTGACTATATGAAATGCAAGATTCAGGTTGCGGCCTATGGTCGCAGGACCTTTGCTCTGATACCATCAATGTAACGCCCCCGTCCCCTGGGCCAGAAGCGTTACGCTTTCCTAACTTCCTACTTAATTCCTGGGACGAAACGGACAGAGTTTTCCCTAAAAACTGACCGTTTCCAAGGTAAAAGCCTTACAATAAGTCCCGATAAATCAACAGAAGCGCAAAACATTTAAAACATAGCTCAACGGCCACACGCCGGAGTTCATAACTCAACGAGTCACTCGCTCGGAGTACACCAACCAGGTTGATTCATGAATAAAGAAGAAATGGACGATACACCTCAACGGTTAACAAAACCAGAGTATTAAAATTTACATCCCAAAACGTAGCTAAATTAAACCAAGAAGACATCTAACTAACTTGATGGTTGGCTCAGACGGCCGTACAGAGCGACCTTTATTCCATATGCATTACATGAACTAGAATAATCGTTTACAGACCTTTATAAACTAAGAGTACATTACATGCCTTCATTAAACACGTAAGATCCCTTCCAATGAGCACATACGTTGCCTTGTAAGCAACAATAGGTTCCTTCTGGACTTATCTGACTCAACTTCTTCCTGTCAGAAAGAAAACCTGGGGAAAAGGGGAAAGAATAGTGGAATGAGCAACCACACGCTCAGTGAGTGTCCCCCAACCCCCTTAAAACCAAAACCGTTGCAAGCAATACTATCTTTACTAGTCACATATCGCGTTTCCATACTTTACCATCATAATAGATATTCATAGAACCTTTATGGGAGGATCACTAAACATAAACTTCACTTCGACCACTCAATCATATTTCTAGGTTCCCTGTAGGATTTTACACACTTCCACTAAACGGGCTAAACACGTTACAAAGGTAACCTTCACTGTTACAATTGCAACATACGTAACTGTCTACCCTTAGACTAGTTACACACCACGTCCTCGTCTCCCAGACTTGGACACACTCACGTAATCGTCTCCCCAAGACGAATTACACACGTCCAAAGCCTCCCTGGGCTTGGACACACTCAACTCTCACTCTGATGAAAGAAGAGAATAAAAACATCTTACTTTTGTGCTTCTAATTAAGCGAATGTAAGGTACAATTTTTGCTCCTAGTATGCCAAGGAAGATGACTCAATTTTCACACACACTTTGAAGGTTTTTCAGAAAATATGATTTGCCAGTTAAATCCCTAAAAAAACCGTGCAAAAAGCTTTCTCAAAAATTTATGAAATCGTGTGCAAGCCGTGTACAAAACCGTGTGTGTGTGTTTAATGAGGAGGTGGAGAAGCTCCTTAAATAGTAGAGGGCAACAAGATCTTTTTGTGTGCTTGATCCACAAGTATAAGATCTTTTTGCTCCTAAAAAGATTATGAAAAGTGACTAATATTTTCAGTTGCCAAATCCTGAATTTTCCTATCTTATATTCCAAAAATAAGAGTTTGATTTATTTTGTAAAAGATTTCCTTTAAAAGCTAGACTCAAAATATCCACAATATATTTTCAAAGCCAATGATTAACTTATCCTGGGTTTAATGATAACAGAAAATTCATCTCAAATATTTTCAAAAACGTCAGCCCAAGATTTGGAAAAAAGCTGTGAAAAATCGTTTTGGCTTGAAAACAGTCTGAACCCTGATCTCAGAACTGATCTGAGACAGTGTTCTTAAAAATCATTCAAGGTAATGTTAAATCGAGTTCTTCCAAGTGGCATATTAACAAGAATCTAAGAAAATAAAACCTATAACAGGCCAAGACTCTTGTTGAATCCACCGGATAGCATCTATAGGATCTTGACTTGTTACTTCAATGCTGTGGTGTTACTCAGAACTGTTACCTAAACTGTTCCTGGAGTTCTTCATGTCTTTGATGTGCTTTAAGTTCTTTTCCATTCAGCTGTTCTGAGGAACCGTTCTTAAGACCTGTTGCAACGAACTGTTCCCTGGGATGTTTCTGAAGTACTCCATGTCTTTGATGTGCTTTAAGTTCTTTGCCATTCGGCTGTTCTGAGAGCCTGTTCTTAAGACCTGTTCTCGACCATGGTTAATCAAGCAATTTTAAAGTTTTCCAAATAGTATTTGGAACCTGTTCGACCAACAAACTTAAGTATATATTCCATTTGCGTTTGTTATCATCAAAACCTTACGTTACATAATGATGGGGTCAACAATCTCCCAACACATGGGCCAAGAATCCACATTCAAATATACTTGAGGATCATTTCATAACTCATTCATTGAAAGCTTTCTTTCTTTCGTTGAAAACGTTTTTCTTAGTCTTCAAAGGAAGTTTCATTTCGTTTGGTCGTGCAACGACCCTTATAGGCTTTTCATACATTATTCCATATAGCCTTTTGGGCCCATAAAAAGAACTTCCTTTCCTTTTTGATCGTTTAAAAAAAATGGCAAAGGGCCAATTGCTTTTCTTAACTTAGTACGAAAGTACTTCTGGCATAAGATCATTACAGGGTGCTGATTGGGTGAGAACTATTCTCGACCCCATAGTGAGACCTAACGCTCACGCTTAAGCTCTTACTCCCGGGATGGCTACATATAACATATCGGACCATTACATTAGCCCTCGTCAGGGCCTCTAGGGTTTATCCGGACTTATCCCCTAGGTTAACATTATTTACATCATATCATATTGTCCGCAGCACATTATCTTAGCCACTTAAAGCGTATCGGCTATAACGGCTAGTAATTTTCCGTTTCAAGCAATAAAATCATTCAACGTATAATTCCCATCTCCCTTTTGTTAAAAAACATTTTAGGGATTCCTCCCAAACACTATTTGAATAGCTAAAATAGGCCATAGCTCATTACTAGACATGGCTATTATTCATTTAAAACTCATGAAGAGTCATTTGCTAAAACATCACCCTTCCACACGCATGTTACATTTTAAACGTACAAAGAAAAGGGTATACGCATATCACATTTAAACACTGCGTAACCATTTCAATACAATGAGCCACACATGGCCTCGTAATCCATACGATTGCGGTCAATTCACAACCCAGTCTTCCTCCTCACAAACACCGTACCACAAGACCTCGAACGCTCATGATTCTTTCCTCAAACCATCCAACTACTAACTCAATTCATCGATTCATTAATCACAACATGTTATCATATTAGTTTATGTAAAAGGGAGTAAGGTTTAGGCTCTTACCTGAGCAACCAACACCATTCAGCGGTGCGGTACAACAAGCGTACATATAGCCACATTTATCCACAATTCGACAACACTTTATTCAGTAAATCAAACATAATTTGGTTCTAAACATATACGATGCATTTCGAAGTAACTTTCCTAAGCATGAATGTACTAAAAACGGTTCGAATGAAAGCTAAACATATTTCAACAGCTTCGAATTTAATTTGTTTACATGCATTAGCTAGTTTAACTCGAATCGAAGCTAAACACGTTAAACTAACTTCGTTTTCAATTCTTTTTCATATATTAGCTAAATAACTTGAATCGAAGCTAAACACGTTAATATAACTTCGATATTAATTCTTTTTCATACATTAACTCATTAACTTGAATCGATGCTAAACACGTTTAAATTACAAGCATGATTTATATTCATGGATTCGAATCGATGCTAAACACGTTTAAATTCTTCGAAGAGCATGATTTACATTCATCATCGGGCGAATTGCATGATTTACGATGCTAAACACGTTTAAATTGCTTCGAATTAACAATTCAAGCATGATTTACATTCATGGGTTCGAATCGATGCTAAACACATTTAAATTACTTCGAATTAACAATTCAAGCATGATTTACACTCATGGGCTCGAATCGATGCTAAACACGTTTAAATTACTTCGAATTAACAATTCAAGCATGATTTACATTCATGGGTTCGAATCGAAGCCAAACGCACATAATTCGCATCGATTTACAATCTCAGGCATAAATCAACCAAATGAATCGAACCTAAACATGAATAGCTCATTTCTTGACATTTCTAACGAATATAACAAACCCTAACTTGACATGCAACATCAATTTGCTGAAGTTCGTTTGAAAATTAATGTTAGTTTAGGAGGCAAGGAACACCCACCTCGATTTCATGCTAGAGGACCCGTTCTAAGGGTTTGGCTCGACTTTGAGGGCCGGAAAATCTCAATCCTCGATCCACTTAGTCCCAAACGCGCGCCGATTGATGAACCCAAAACCCTAGTCCGCTGCCTCACTCGAACCGAACCCTAGCTCTAGAATTTGGTGGCGTTTGTGGCTGATTTAGATTGAATTCAACCACTCAGTTTATGAGGGAGGTCAATTATGGCGAGGTTGGCCGAAATCCAGCC
>JAKOGI010002931.1:22500-25000 GCA_029747015.1 Carnegiea gigantea
ACTCCCAGGTATTTCAGGGGGAGCTGGCTATCTTGAAGCTCTGTAATCTGCAGGCATGTGGTGTGAAGTTCTAGTGAGGCCCTACCAATGACAATCTGTGATTTATGCAGACTGGCCCTAAGGCCTACAGTTGTATGAAAAGCATGAAGAGCACCTTTTAGAAGTGACAGAGAGAAGGGGTCAGCCTTACAGAATAACATTAAGTCATATGCAAACATTAAGTGAGTTAGCCGTAGGGATTTGTAGTTGGGGTGGAATTTGAACTGAGGATGTCTCTAGACCAAGTTTAGTAATCTAGATAAATAGTACATGCAGAACACAAATAGGAAGGGGAAAAGAGGGTCACCTTGCCTTAAACCTCTCCTCCCCTCGAATGTGCCTTAATTCTGACCATTTAGAAAAAGATGAAAATCCACAGAGGTGACACAGGCAAGCGTCCATTTGATAAAAATAGCTTGGAACCTGAGGGCTTGTAATAACTCTTGTAGGAAACCCCAGTGAGTAGAATCAAAGGCCTTGCGCAAATCTATCTTGAGAAGGCAACGAAGTGAGATGGTGCTCCTCTTGTAACCTCTAGCTATGTCTTGATAAATTAAGACATTGTATAGAAGCTCTCTGCTATGTACAAAAGTTGCATAGCTAGGATCAACTAGATGTGGGAGGACCTCCTTCAACCTCAGGCAATTTAGCTTGGATATGCATTTGTAGAGGTCATTGCAGCATGAAATTAGTCTGAACTCAGAGGGGGACTGAGGATGAGAAACTTTAGGGGGAACAATGAGTTTTGTGGCACTCAAATATCGAGGCATGTGGCCCGTGCTGAAAAATTCTTTGACTGCATTGCAAACCATATGGCCTGTCATGTTCTAAGTATGTTTGAAAAATCCACTTCTGTAATGGTCCAGGTGACTTATGGTTTGGAATTGAGAAAAGTGCTGCTTTAATATCATGATCAGTGAAGGGCTTATAGAGCCACTTGTTGCCCCATAGTGAGGAAAGAGCTTATGTTCATAGCTTCAGAATTCAGAGGTGTCCTATGGTGACATTGAGTCCCCATCAAAGTCTTGTAGATATTGACCATGGTCTGCCCCACTGCATCAAACCCCTTGACCAAGGAGCCATTATCAACTTTTAGAGTGAAAATATAAGGGGCAAGCTTCCGTTGCTTGGCTTTGGTAAAGAAGAGGTTGCTGCACTCATCTCCCTGTCCTATCTACTCCATCTTAGTTTGTTGCCTTATCAGTGAAATACATGAGGAAATAATGGAAACATATTTGCTTCTCTATTCCTTTTCCTATCGCTGAAGTGCAGTGTCATTAGGGGCATTATGTAGGTCGAGCTGTATGGCTGAAAGCTGCTGTCTGTCATGTGCTTGTTGTGTCTTTAAATCCCCAAACTTCTCCTTATTGAGCTTAGTGAGCTTTGGCCTCAGCAGGGATAAAAATCCCCATAACTGCTATATTTTGCTAGGATGATGTATAGTTGGAAGAGCTGTGGACATATTGTTAGGAAAATCAGGGTGTGTGCACCACATGTCAAGGCTTGGGCTTAGAAGATGATGGGAAGTGCATTAATAAAGGAGTGTGATCTGACAGTCCACTTGGCAGGTATTTGGTTTGAGTATAATCAAATGAATATGCCAGTAGTTGTTGATGAACACTTTGTTAATCCAGCTCCAAATGGTTTTCTTTGTTTATGAGTAATAAGGGCCTGAACATGTCATTTCAAACAGCTCACATTGGTCAATGCAATTTTGTAAATCTCGTGTTTCATAATCAGAAACTTCATCTCCACCTATTCTGTCATCTTTGTAAAGATTGGAGTTAAAATCTCCCAAGACACACCGTGCAACATCCAAGTTCTAAGCCATAGCAATCAGATCAGTCCATCAAGAGCATCTGTGCTGCTCATGATTAAAGCCATAAACAAAGGTCATTTGAAACTTCCTCTAAGTGCTCAGCTGAACCACATTGTAGTGGATGTATTGGTCAGATTTATGCAGTATATCCGCAGCATAAAATCTAGGGTGCCAAGCAATCCAAATCCATCCTTTTGGTATTAAGATCAAAATTATGAGTCCATCTCCTTCCAGGGAAAATTATATTGGCAATCATCTCAACATTTTGTTATTTGACTTTTGTTTCTAAAAGTCCTAACAAACCAACTTTATTAGCATGCATGAAGAGTTTGACCACTTCCTGCTTATTCGGCCAGTTAAGGCCTCGAATGTTCCAGCTAGCAATGTTGTCCATGGGGAATAGGGTCATGGTTCTAACCGGATTGTACCAACCCTTGTGAACTATTTTCTAGAGCCTGAAATTGATAAGTGGATGAGGTTAGAGGGGACCCTAAGAGAGGCAGAGCTCTTTGACCACTCACAGACTGCTGAGGATGTCTTATGGAGGATTTGCTTTTCCTCGTAATAGGAATAAAACCATCTGCACTTGGTGTGACTTTGTGTGATGCCTGTGTACTCTCGGTGCTCTTAGGTTTATGTTGT
>JAKOGI010002931.1:30000-35000 GCA_029747015.1 Carnegiea gigantea
GTGTAATAAATGCACTCCTTGGTGCTTGTTTAACTTGAGTTTCGTTTTGGCATGTGACCTAATTATTCAAATGATTTAACTCTTATGATTCGTAGCATGGTATGACCTTTGAGTCGTTATTTATATTCCATGAATTCCTTAATCTCGTAATATACCTGAATAACCGTATACGCACGTATTTAAAGTATGACACAGTGCCCATAGGAACTTGCATTCACATATTGCCTTTGTTTTCTATATTGATCAGAGCAGCAGAGAAGAAGCATAGTGGGCCTATAACCTACAGGCCTCAGGATTCGTCAAGGAGCATACCCATTCATTTGTACGAACCCATGACTTAAGGGATGATCAGTCCCAAAGTGAGGACTTTAGCAAAAGTGTAATGCTCGGACCCTTCTCGGTCACAGGTCTTACTAATAACAGTTTTAAGGATCGTCGACTGACCCCACAAATCACCATAAGTCTTTCCAGCGTGTTTCGTCCTCGCTCACACGCTACCTGAAAAACTTTCCAGGAGGTCACCCATCCAAAGATTACTCCCCGGTAAGCACGCTTAACTGTGGAATTCTTAAGATTAGGATTCCCGAAAAGAAAGGTGCACCTTTGGTGATATAAGTAGTCATCGATCCTTTCTAAGCTACATTCGAGGTGTTACAATCACCCTCACTTGAAGTGCACAATGTCCTCATTGTGCCTCACTAACTGACCGACTAACATGTCCTCTTGACCAGTGGTCCACACCCAGTATCTTTGCCCTGCTAGGTGACTACCCATGGGCTCTCCATGTACTAGCACAGCTCATGACCGTGGGTCAGGTCTGATACCATTTGTAATGCCCCGATCCCTCTCGGTCGCAGGTCTTACCAATAACAGCTTTAAGGATTGTTGACTGATCCCATAAATCACTACAAGTCTTTCCGGCATATTTTGTCCTCGCTCACACGCTGCTTGGAAAACTTCCCAGGAGGTCACCCATCCAAAGATTTCTCCCTAATAAGCATGCTTAACTATGGAGTTCTTAAAAGTGGGCTTCCCGAAAGCAAATGTGTACCGGTGGTGGTATAAGTAGTCACCTCGATACTTTTTAAGCCACACTCGGAGTGTTACAATACTATGTAATGCCCCAACCCCTCTCAGTTGCGGGTCTTACCAATAACGGCTTCGAGGATCGTCGACTGACCCCACAAATCACCACAAGTTTTTCCGTCGTGTTTCGTCCTTGCTCACACACTGTCTGAGAAACTTCCCATGAGATCACCCATCCCAAGCCCCAGCAAACTTGCTTAACTGTGGAGTTCTTAAGAGTGTGCTTCTTAAAAAGAAAGGTGCACCTTTGATGACATAAGTAGTTACTTTGATCCTTTTAAACCATACTCGGGGTATTACAGTCACCCCGACTTGAACGCCACAACATCCTCGTTGTGCCTCACTAACCAACCGACTTACGCATCCTCTTGACCGGCGGTCCATGCCCAGTATCTTTGCCCCGCTAGGTGACTGCCCATGGGCTCTTCATCCACTGGCGCAACTCACAGTCGCGGGTCGGCTCTGATACCATATGTAATGCCCTGACCCCTCTCAATCGCGGGTCTTACCAATAATGGCTTCAAACATCGCCGACTGGCCCCACAAATCACCACAAGTCTTTTCGTCGTGCTTCGTCCTCGCTCACACGCTGCTTGAGAAACTTCCCAAGTGGTCACCGTCCCAAGATTGCTCCCCAACAAGCACGCTTAACTGTGAAGTTCTTAAGAGTGGGCTTCCCAAAAAGAAAAGTGCACTTTGGTGATATAAGTAGTCACTTTGATCCTTTTAAGCTACACTCGGGGTATTACAGAAAGCCTCACCACTATCAACACCATCGACTTACATTCTTGCCCTAGCATTTCCTACTCAAAGTTGTTCCTGTCGACATGTTATGCTAGTTCATGCTATTTGTGATTCATGATCTTCAATGCTCTATCATTTACCTTACCTGATGTCAATGTAATCTTGAATGCTACTTCAAGTTCCTTCATTACCAATATGGCGTAATTTGGTATCTCTGCTACCTTAGTGTTACGTGGTCACTTTTTAGTAAATGATTTAACCCTAGATTGACCTAATATCTTCATACTTTTGAATGAACTTGACTAAGATAACTACCCTCATACGACTTTGAAATGCCCTGTCCAACTTGCCATGGATGGAAGACCTAAAAGTTAGTTGAAATTGATATATATAAACATAGGAGTATTAGTTACGCATGCTTCCGTTTTGTAAATTGCTTGCTATATGCATATTAGGCGACTTCATGTTGCTTGTGATTCCTAGGCCTTAGAATACTAAATTACTGATAGTATGTGATGCTAAGCGATGCTGTTATGCTGAAGTGATGCCATGTGTTGCTATGTGACGTTCTTATTAGACTAATGTGTTATGGGAATCTCTAAATTAACCACTGTGATCCGAAAAGTGACTTGAATTCATGTTTTAGAATAAGACTACTAGTATATGACCTTGAGATGTCATTATCCCAATTATCACATCTTTAGATGCCCACTCATGTGTGTGTATGCGTAGAGTTGTGGTTTACTATGCGAATTGAGTCTAGATAATTGAGAGTCTATGTTCATTTTCAAAGCAAGCTTAATATGGCTCTCCATGCCAACTCATTTACCCCTTTTCAATGCGATTTGCCCTCGGTGCCTAAATATAGTGAGTAGACGCTTAAAGAGGATTGGCAAGGAGGAGACTAGATACCATAAGCCTTTTCCTTTCGATTAAAAGGATGTAGTGGATTGCTAAAATGAAACCTTCTTGGAATTCCACCATTGTAAATCATTGGATGTGTGTTTACATCTTGTGTTCACTTGAACTGTAAGCTTTAGAATTTCGAGAACGAAATTCTTTTAAGGGAGGAGAATGTAAGACCGCATTCTTTATATCATGTTAAGCTGACTGTTTTGTTTTCTGCGTTACAAAAATCATATCTTTAGTTACTATACGAGTTAAATTATTATTGATGTGCTTATGTAAGTAAGAATTTTATTAAAAAGACTATTCTTATCGCTATTAATATTATTATGAGTTCTAAATGTTACGATGATTAAAGTAAGCATTATTAATGGTTATTAATGAGTACTAAATCGAATAGGAATCCGATTTCGATTAGTTGTCAACCTTAGAGTTCGTTTCGTTAGTTATTAAATCGAACCTCGATATTTTTAGGAGTGAATGATTGACGAAAGGTCGTTTTAGCGATTGGGTTTAGAATTCGGGATACGAATTAGACTAGTGATGCCAAATACTGAACATCTTGAAACAAAATAGCAATGAAGGGGCATCTTTGTAAATTCACCGGGCCGCTTTTCTTTTTCCTCTGTTGCGGGCCCCATCCTCGAGCCATCTCTCTCTCCTCTGTATCTTCTTCTTCCTCCTCCATCACCGTGAACGCTGCCAACAAGCTTCCAAAACCACCAATTTTTGCTCAGCCCAGCTCGAAATTTCCCCAGATTTCACCTCCCCGTCATCAAACGAACCTATAGCTATGAAATCTAGGCAAAAATTTAAAGAATTCACCACATTTCTGGTTCAATTAGGCTACCATTCAAAACCCCAGATGCAAGCCAAAGTTTAGCCATGCCATCTAGCTTCTAGTTGCTTCGGATTCCTCTATAAATTGGGGGTGAATTCTTCACATAAACATCAGCCATGACTTCGAATCGGTGAGTCAAAATCTAGTCGATTTTGGGGTCAGTTCGCGTGGTTTGGGGCGCAACTACAACAAGGTGGTCGAAATCCTGGTTTGAAGCTTTCAAATCGAGTCCCAAAAGCCCATAATCGGGTCCTCTAGCATGGAATCGAGGTGGTTGTTTCTCGCCTCCTAAGTATTAGTAATTTCGAAAAGGTTTTAATCCTTAGGATGAGATGCATATTAGTTTAAGGTTGATTAAGCTAACCGAAATTGTGAAGTGGTTATGCATATTAGTTCGATCGAATATTCATGCATGTATAGCTTAACATGTTTGATTAAATTCAGGCCTAGATTATGCATGCTAATTTGGTTAGTTCGTGTTTAAAAGTAGCTTGAAATGACCTAAGCATGCTTTCATTTGATGCTTATTAATTTAGTTAATTCGTGTTTGAAATTGGCTTCGAAAGAACCTAAGAATGTTTCTAATTGATGCATGTTAAGTTTAGTTAATTCATGCCTGAAAGTAACTTTGAGATAACTTAATAATGCGTCGAATTGATATAGGTTAGTTTAGTTAATTAACGCTTGAAAATGGCTTTGAATGAATATATGTTAGTTTAGTTAATCCATGCTTACAAGTAACTTCGGAATAATATACGAATACTTCAAATTGATGCTTGTTTATTTAGTTAATTCATACTTAAAAAGCAGCTTCGAAATAATCTATGAATGTTTTGTAATGATGTTAGGTCAGCGATTCATGTTTGCAAATGACCCTTGAAGTGACCCAGGAATGCATTAAATCGTTTAGTGCTAATCTGGTTAATTCATGTTACAAAGACCTCGAGATAACCCAATGATCCTAATTAAATTAAATAGACTCGAAAGCCCTTAAATGCTCCCAGATTCGCTTTTGAAAATGCCTTAGAATGAGGGTGTTTACTCCTTAATCGTGATTAATGTATGTAAGTTAGTTTCATCCCTTGTTGTTCGTTTCACGTCGTTAGGGGCCTTATTTATGTTAATAAATTGTATATCTTTATAAATGTCGTAATGCGCCATTGAAGGGATGCTAAATCGCTCAGTAAATTATATATCGCTATTATGCCATTCTTTATGACTTTTATGATGCTATGCTATGCTTACGAAACTAAGAAACTGAGTTGGTAGATGGATGTTTTGAGGTTGAACTAATGAGAGTTTTGAGTTTCTTTGTGGTTGGTGTTGTGTGAGGAGGGAGCTGGGTTCCATGTGTGACTTATTTTGCTAAGTTGATTAGGAAGTGTTGAATGTGTTACATGCAAACCCCCTCTCTTTTATGTTA
>JAKOGI010002931.1:40000-76694 GCA_029747015.1 Carnegiea gigantea
AAGAAAAAAGGAGTCAGTTTTGTTAGATTGAGAGGCATTAATTAGTGTTTAATAGTACTGCTTTTACTGATCGTTAGTGTCCCTTTTGATGATTAATTGATGAAATGGTAGAAATGTGTTTGGAAAATCATAAGATATGTGCTCACTTATAAACTAATTTGTTGATTAATTGTATACTTTTTGGTGATCATTGGAACTATGTTTGGTAATGACAGGATCTTTTTATGGTAATGACCATAAATATGTTGCTATTGCATGAAAATATTATCAAGGATATTTTCATTCTCTCTATTTAGTTATATTTGTGGTTTATGATCACGAAAGAATTGTAGTATATATTTCTATGAAGGATATCAATTGGTCATCAATAGTTACAACTTTGGTGATTATTACAGCTCTGTTTGGTGATAAGTAAAGCCTTGTTTGGTGATCACTATACCTATTTATGGTGTTCAACATAAATATATTGCTTTTTTGCCAAGTATATTTTGAGTGATGTCTTGGAAGAATCTTTCATTCTTTTGTGCTTGAGTTTTATTCTAATCAAACATCTTAGTAAATGTCTTTATAGAAGGCATCGCTTGGTGATTAAAATTGCATTCTTATTAATCGTTACAGCTATATTCGGTGATCATTACAACCATAATTAGTGATTACTATACCAATCTATCATGTTTAACATAAATATGATGGTTTTTCATGAATCATATTGTAAGTGATATCTTGCAAACATCTTACTATATGTTTAATAGAAGATATTCCTTAATATGTTTATTTTGTTGTATTTGGGTTTTAACTCTCATTGGGTTGAGAGCATATTGTTTTATAAAGAATGATACCTGGTGTCATCATCAAGTCCACTTGCGGTAATCGTTAGCACTGAGGTTGCGGATTGCTAGAAGTATATTTCGTGATCATTGAATTTTTTTTTGATTGATCAACATATTCTCAGTGATCAATAGTAATATTCTCAGTTATCATCAGAGAGATGTTTGGTGATCATTCTTTAGATGTCATCTAAATTTAGTGCAATGAAGATTTACATAAGCCTAGAAATTAATAGAATGTTATATAATATGTTATACAATGTTCAAAACATAAGTTGTCAATTACGAAATAAAAATTGCCCGTTGCAAATTGCTAACAAAGAGAAATAGGATAGGGATAAACCTAGTCCTTTTTAGCCATATCCTTCACATTGGCATAAATGTCCTAAATTCTTTGAAATCTTTCGCCCGTTTCATCATTGTGAATCTTGCCCTTTTATGCTTATAGCTAACTATGTCGTGACAGTATCGCCACCTCAAAACATTCAGCTATGGATCCTAAGGAGGAAGATAGTTCATGAAGACTTAGTAATATACTGACTTTTTTTTTAGGTTAGGAAAAAATGTTATGGTCAAATGCTTACATCGTTTGGATTCAGATCAGATTACCACTGCTCTCCTTCCTCAAAGTAGCTTTCCATGTCTCTCATACAAAATCTGCCACAATCTGTGACATTCGTACCTAACCTCCATGGTATTTTCAACCGCATCAACTTAGTTTCTTGACAACATTGTGCTTTAGATGTTTTATGCCCTACAGGCAACAGTTGAGTACTTTGCTCTACACAAAATATTTCAAAATTTGCACACTATTAGAATTGCTATGTAATGACATCAACATAGTTATAAAATAGTATAGTTTTTAAAACTCACCAACTTTTCTGGAAAATCTTTGTATGCAACCTTGGACATTGTTTTTGTCCTCATATTATCAATTATCTCAAGCTTGTTGTCCTTTAGGTTGAAGCAAAGCAAGAACTTATAGCATACGGGGAAGAAAAGTTATGATTTTTTTTAAGCAAAAAAGAAGGGAAAAAAACATGAGAACATTAGAAACTATGAATAGTAACAGTGAGCACCTTTTTTGAGAAGCCAAGTGTATTAAGAGTATTCACTAAAAGCAATGCTTACCAAATCAAATTGTTTGATTTTGATCTAGGGACATCTTTGCAGCTCTCTATCCATTACCTCCTTTAAATCTTCATCTCTCTTGTTGAATGATTTGAATTTCAACGTTTCTTTGCTAAAGAAATACTGTATCAAAGAAGAATGAAGAAATATTTATGCAATGGAGCTGATCGCTGAAGATAGATGATTTTATATGAGAAACTTATTAAGCAACGTAGACCATTCACTCAATGCTTTACTTATGATCACTAAGTGGAGTTACTATTGAAGAATAAGGTGATTTCAGATGCATTTAGACTTTGATCACATGACATGAATAGCCTGCTTGGAGTGGTGAGATCCCTTTTTCTCTCCAGATCATTGAGTATGCATGACCATGTGTTGATCACATTCATCTTGACCTTCTCACCTGGTTTTAGAGTTGCCATGACAAATCTGGTTGCCTCCTTATCACCACAACCATCAAACATAGGTTCACTACAAAAATGAAAAGGATGGTTACACACTTACCAGGAAATAAAAATGTAATATTTACGTGGCTAATGATATATTGGTCATAAATTACGTAAGTAATGATCACCAATCACAAACACACTGATCACCAATGTCAAACTGGTAATCTATAAGCCGGTAATACATTGACATGTAAAAATGCATCGCTTATAATATAAGCATTCCACCACAAACCATGATAGAAGAACTAAACATTTAAAGAAGTTATCCCACATTGATCACCAGTCACAAAAATATTGATCACATTATAAAATTATTGATAACCAAACAAATAACCGTTGATCACCAATCACAACCTAATGATCACAAAATGCATAACCATTGATCACCAATCACAACCTGATGAAATATTGATCACACATCACATGCCTAACAATCACTAACCATAAATGCATTGATAACCAATGTCAAACTACTAATCAATGAGAAGACTATGCATTGACTCTCCAAAATGCATCACTTATGATATAAGCTTTCACGTACAATCCATGATGGAAGAACTAAACCTTTAGACAACTTATCCCAAATTGATCACCAGTCACACCCTATCATCATAAAATAATAAGCATTCATAACAAATCACTTAACCATTGATGGCTAACCAGACAAAACACTGGAGAAGTAAACATGTATACAAAGTAAATCAAATATTAACCATGAATAACATAACAGTTGATCACCTATCACATACCTTATGATCACCTATTATAAATCACTGAATTGAAAGGCATGAGAAAAGAAATACACATTTACATAAGTAATCACATACTGATCACCAATCACATAGCTACTAATCCCCATGCATACAACTTTTGATCATTAATGGTGCCAATAGACTGCTTTGCCAAAAGCATCACTTATCGTACAAACATTAATAAGAGATATTACCTATCATCCATATCTTGAACATTGTCAAAAACATACTCAGATATGGCCAGTTCATCTTTAGATAGTTTATGGTCTAAATTTATTAATCAGATGAAATACAACGAGCAGTAGGCTAGAGGCAGCTTTTCAAGTCTTTGTTTCCTCATTGCAGCTGATGGACCTACTTACTTCTACTTTTTCAGAGTTATCATAACACCCACACGCTTCTCATCATCCTTTTCAGCCAAAATATCTTTACTTGCTTTAGGTTCAGGCCTTGTCTTTGCTGTTAGTTTGGGCTTGCTGCCATCAGTTGCTTTTTCCTCATCATTAGCCCTGAGACTTTCTTTCTTCTACTCAACTATGTGTTTCACAGCCAGGGCACTCGTCATATTTTGGCCACTACTGATCGGCACATTGGCCTTAACATTCTCAGATAACTTTCCTTTCTTCTCACTAGTTTGTTTTTAAGGCCCCTTTACTTTGGATGACATCTTCTGCTACTACTGTCTTGGTTGGTTTATAGTGGCAAATTTAGTTGTTTGCTTAGAACCTTCACCATGGACAATGGGCTTCATCTGTTTGATAGATTTATCTTTGGGTGGTGGAGTGCTCTCAGCTTTTTAACTTTGGGATTGCTTACACTGAGTCTTCAAAGACACTGCCTGTTTGTTTTGTTGTGGTTGGTCTTTAGCAATGTGAGGAGATGGTGCTTTTGAGCTAGTTGTTTGCTGCATAGTAGGTTTGTTAATCGTTATTGTGGGGTTCCTAACATCACCCTTTTTAGAAGAAGACTTATCTCCTGCTTTGGACTTGTTCTCAGTTGAGTTTTTGATACTTAGGCCATACTTCTCCTGAGAAGTGTTCCTTAAGGGGAATATCAATGGAGCACCATCATCATCATCCTCATTAGTATCATGCTCTTCCTAGTAGTTTTTAGATCAGGCATAAATGTGCTATGAGGGACTGGACTTGGTTATCCAGCTAACGCAATCTTAGCGTTAGACTGAATGAAAGGATGCTATCATCCTTGTTCGTTTCCATCTTCACCTGATCCATGAGCACATTCTCACGATGGTCTTCCTTCTCAACACTAGCTCTTGTATCTACCACAGAGTTGTTGCCAGATTTTCAGCTTCAGTGTCTGGTTCACGGAGTGCAAGTGTGGAGTTTAATGAACGACCAGCATCGTGCTTATATGGTTGCTGCTTCGGTTGAATATTTGCGAACTCCATATAAGCACTGTGAAGGTCTGCACCAGCCTCCTTCATAACAGCAATGTTGAAATCATAACCTTCGGTAATTGCAGGCGGTTCTTTCACACTGCCCACTCTTTAAGATTCTTAATACGCGATAGGAGCATCTCAGAATGAGGCGAACATTGCCCTTGCTACATCTTGTATCTTGTAAAGATCTTCATTCTCACCGTACGTATTGGACATACAACCCATGACGGTGATAAAGTTTTGTAAGCCAATGCCAATTGCTTCATAGCAAAAACTGTTTTTTAAACAACTTTCTATAAATTTGAAAAAATAAATACATATGTTATCTAATCAGTAATAGCATACCTGTTGATAACTCGCTAAAGAATAATCAAATTGTAAACTAATGAATACAAAACTGATCCCTAAAAGCTTGAGGTTTCATCACTCATAGCATCAGTACTGATTATTACTTAAAAAAGAATTAAAATAGAAGCAATCCTGACAAGACACTGAACACTAAGTAAAATGATCACCAATGTTATGCTAACTTATCATAGATAACATCGCTAATGATCACAACCCAAAGAATAAACCAAATAGAAGTAATATTCAAGCATTAAGTAATCTGATCAGTAATCTTATGCTACTGATCACAAATATTGTCTATAATGATCATTATACATAACAACAATGATTGTGAACCAAAAAAAAAAAAAGTAAATGTTCATTTAATTGATCACTATATTAATGATAATGATCACTAAAAATATAATCGCCGATCACTCAGTACATATGCCATAGAAACGACAGAAATTGAAGTTTGAGTTACGTGATCAGAAATCTGCATCTCCATTGAATCACTAACCACAAAAGTATTTATCGCCAATGGCATTTCTATTGATCACGATATACTGACATTGACACACAAGGAGTAAGCTCTATGGAATGGATAGAAAGGTGGGTATTTTATTACCTCAAACTCTCTCTTTTCTGTGTCTTCAGCACCTTCAATTTGAGCCCCTGGTGGTTGTAGAAAATCCAATGCTGTTGTAACCCTCTCTTTACCAATTGCCTTCTCTAGCATGACTTTCTATATTTTTTAAAATAATAATAATGTTACCATACTAAACTGTAGGCATTATGTAGAAAAAGGAAACATTCATCTACTTTAAAGATTCATCACCATGCATTTCTATATTCATGACAAATACTAGTAACATTGGTAATC
This sequence comes from Carnegiea gigantea, assembly GCA_029747015.1. Lineage (NCBI taxonomy): Eukaryota > Viridiplantae > Streptophyta > Magnoliopsida > Caryophyllales > Cactaceae > Carnegiea > Carnegiea gigantea. The sequence continues at coordinate 45,772 of JAKOGI010002931.1, forward strand.
AAACAGTTGTGTTATTTGTGATTAGTACAAATAAGATTAGTAATGAGTTCACACAATATTTAATGAATATAGAAATTCAAGTTCGAGTCATTGGTGATCATTCTAAATAAGATAAGTATGTTTTGCTTACTACCACAATTTCAAAGGTCTTGATATCTTCAGCAGGGTGCTGGTCAATCATTATTGGGTGCGGTACATGCAGGCAAGGTTCAATGACACCTCTCCCAAAACTGTGGCTGGGGTCCTCATCTTCTACCGTATGCTTGGTGTCCTTATTACTCCATATGGACATCATAAGAAATCCTCTCTTCACTATTCTATTAATGGAAACAACTCTGCCTAAATACATCATCTGCGACTACAACAAGATAAAAAAAATATATTTAATTAGTAGAAGTCATTAGGTTACTTACACACATATCAACAGCTGATCACTAATGCTTAAGTTATTGATCATTAATGCACAACCTATCAGCCACTAGTAAGTTAATTGTTGATAACTAACACATTCTGACATTCCTTTTCAAATGATCAGTGTGTTTTTAATGATTAATGTATTGGCCTATATTGATCACAATTTTTTTTTTTTAGAAGGCATAGGTTGTTGAATAGGATAACGCACCATCAAGAAGAACAGGGGACCATCGAAATGTACGTCTTTTGCAGCCTCAGTTCCTTAGTAGTGTCTGACACTACTAATCAGCTTGTCCAGCACAAACTGGCACCAGTTTAGCGATGCGAACCGGTTCACATCCTTCACATATTTGAGTATAGACTTGCTGCAATAGCGGTTCTTTGCTCTATTGAAAAAGCAATTCACCAAGTATACGATGAAGTTCCTCTTGAAGCTCTCTCCCTCGTCTTTTTTAGCTAGTATGAACTCTGGTATTTGAGTGAGTTCCGGGGCACTATGATCAATCTTCTATTCCTTGAGCCACGTAAAATTGACCTCATCATATTCTTCATCCATTGAAGACTTGGTAATTTCTACAATTAGTGTTCCCTCGAAAGGCACTCCTACAGTAATATACACATCAAATGTTATGACCGAAAAACTTCTGCCAGTCTCGTATTTGTGTTCCCCCTGAAGCAGAGACCGTATGAATCAAAGCTCTCTACGAGCCATTTAGAGAACTTCACTAGCATTTGATTCAGATTAAAGGAAGTAAATCTCATTGACCTAACTGCCTCAGTCTGGGCTTCAATTAGTTGAGCCACTAGTGATGAGAATGGATGCGTAGTCCTTCTCGTAATGAACACTTTTTGATGCATCCTTTTCTCACTTAGAGCCTCCCCCTCAAATTTTAAAGGCTGCTCTTCCTGGGCCATCTGAAGGGTGTGTGTTGAGCTAGTTGTTTTCAGTACCACCAAAGCAGTACCAGCATTAGATTGCACATGTTTTTCCTAAATTCGTTGACTACCTTCAGATTTTAATGAAGGCTTGCTCCTCTTCTAAGCAGCTTTTATGGTTTTATGAATGGTGGTCTCTTTTTTCTCCTTTATGTGGTCTTCATCATGATCAACCTCTTCGCATTCATAAGTAGAATCACTTTCTTCTAAATCGGAACTTTTAGAAAGTTCCCTATCAAATACATGTACTTTCTGTACTGCAGGCTTTGAGTGCCTTCTTCTTTGCCTTACTTGGAGCGTTTTTAGCAACATTCTCAATGCTGCTCCTGCTTTTCTCCTTACCTTTCTCTCCAGTGTTCTGTATAGATTTGTCACCCTTTTCCAAATGATCAAAGATTTCTCCGTCTTTGCCTTCTTAGTTAGACACTTGCCTGTATTGTTTTTGCCAGACTTCCTCTTTAAAGGACTTTTCTCTATAGGTTTATTGGGAAGTCCTTCTCTTTCCTTTGCCTTCTCATTTTTCTTCTCACGTGCATGCTTTAAGGAGGGGACCTCTTCACTGCTCTTATTCTCAATCTTGCCATTCTTATCAGTCTTCTTCTTTTTGGCTTTGGAGTTGGTTCCTAAGAAAGATTTTCTTTTTATGGGAGCTTTTGTGGTGGCTTATAACCTTATCGTTATTCTCGGTGTCCCTTTTTTCATCAGTTTTTTTTCTTCATGTGTTTCAGTGGGTTCGTCTTCGACACTCTTGTTGTGCAGTTTTTTCCGGTGATCTTTCAGATACCGGTATATCCGTTGCACTGGCTTCGACATCTATGTCACTCGTGCCTTTCTTTTGCAGTTGTTCCTTTTCTAGGGACTTATCTTTGTAGCCCTTGTTATCATCTGGATTGTCTTCTTTATTAGAATGGCTTGGAGCTTTGTCGTCAGTTCCCGTTTTACGTGCAAATACTTTGTACTGACGCTTTTTCTTGCCCAAAGCTGCTGTTAGTTTTTTCACCCGAAGCTCTTCTTTCATCATTAGCTTTTTTTAATTTCCTTTTTATTCGATGGTGCGTTAGGGATGGAGAATATAAAACACAAGTTAGTACACAATTTTGGATAACCAGTACCTTTTGACTTCTTTGGTGAGCAGACTTCCAGTGTTAACGTTTCAATGTCATTTTTGATTGTTTCTGAAATTGGCTGCTCAGCAGGATCATTTTGGCCCCTTTAATAAAACCACAAATTTATATACGAAAGCATACGGAAAAAACTATAGCATACTTCAATAAACCCAGAAAATATAATACATCTGTAATCATAGTTCAAATGATAACCAATCGAAACTGCATTGATCCTAAATACTCATCACATGAAACACCAGTCAAATATGTATTTTATGTGTATTGGACTTTGTTATTGGAAAGGAGCTGATCATTATTCACAACTCTACTGATCACCAATTATAACATTAGTGATCACCAATCACACTTCCATTGATCACTAAATTAATTCGTCTTGATCACAAATTAACAAAACACATATGGATTCTCTGTTCACAAACTGCACATCATACCTCTACTGATCACCAATCACAATAGTAGTGATCACCAATCATACCTTTTTTGATCACTAAATTAATTCTAATGATCATCAATCACAATACTAGTGATCACCAATCATACCTATGTTGATCACTAAATCGAGTTGGTGGCGGCAAAAGTGCTGATCAGTAATCATAACTCTACTGATCACCAATGATACCTCTATTGATCGCAAACAATGCATGGCTAATTTGTCATTTAAATAGGTGATCACTAGTCATATAGATTAGGGATCAAACAAAAGTACTGTAATTCATCACCAGGCAAACACATATTTAAAACGATCACTAATACTATATCTAATGATCGCTGATTATATAACCAGTGATCACAAACTAAACATGTAATGCGAAAAGAATTCACTTAAGGTTTGAAAATACTTTTATGAAGGAAATATTTAATCATTTAAGAAAATGATTTGGTTAAAACATTCTCCTAGAATCTACTGAGCAGATAAACACACATTTCCAATAGGATCACTAATATCATAACCAATGATTACCAATTACCCTCCTAACAACCACAAATTAGACAAGCAGTTGAACACCCGTTCCAGGGGGGTTTCCACAATATTTGTAGGAAATATTTAAAGTTCCTCAGAACATGAATTTTTTTTTTTTTAAAGAATGTGCTGAAATTTATCAACAGAGGAACACATATGCAACAGATCACAAATACAACGCCTAATCATCACTAAATATGTAAAGAATGATCACGAATTACATGTTTAATATAAAAATATTCTCTTAAGGTTTGAAATACACTTTTTGCACCTCTTGGAAGGTGATTGTTCTCCATTTCCCTTGGTTATTTCCCAAACCTTTTGTGTCGTCATGATTTCTCAGTGACAAGCCCGAGAGAAAAAGGAAATGTATGTTAAAATGGAAGATTAAAAAAAAAATAACTCCTCTGAAAATACATTACACCACCAAACTTCATCAAATTGTACAATGTTAGGAGGAAAATATATTAAACCTTCAAAATGGAGGTTTGCAAGTAAAAGATCGAAGCATTGTACATTTCTATAAACAAAATGACGCTTTTTTTAGTTCAAAAGCATAGCAGAAGCTGCTAGAAGTGGATTTCAAAACATATTTCGAATAAAAATGTTCAAATTCAAGCCAAATCATCTAGAAGTCGAAGATAAATACATAAAAACAATCTTGATGTACTAAAACTCAACAGACGAAGCAATGTCACACAAAAAAGTCAAGAGTCTCACATTCGAAATGCAAAAATGATGGTGAGAAGTTGAATGATTTGATGAATGGTGGTGAGATTACAAATTCGAACTATGAGAGAGAGTCAGGGAGTCAGAGAGAGAGTCAGAGTATAAGAGAAACTGAGAATAGCAAAGTATTGCAGAGAGTTAGAAAATAAGGAGTCTCTTGCATGGTCTTGAACTTTTAAACAATCATTATGCGGTTCTTTTTTAGTTTCCTATAATTTATTTTCTTTTTCTTTTCTTCTTTTTTTCTGTGTGTGTTGTTTAGGCACTTACATCAGTGGAGTTGTTAGCTGTCATAACAATAACTACTTAATCTTACCTTGGGATAAGAATATAAATTAAAAGACTCGGTTTTCAAAAAACTGAATTGTGATTTTTTTATTTACAATTAAAAGATGAAAATATTTACCATCAAGAAAATGCATGTTTGAATTTTATACAACACAATAAAGTTTATAATTTGAAGCAAAGAACATTTATTAATTAAAAAAGTTATATGCTTTTTAGAAAATAAACATTTGAAAATGTGGAGAATAAACATAAAAATTTTTACTTAAATTGAGATTTATTAAGACTTAAGAATATAAATGAAAAGAGGGACTTGGGCACCAAAAAAATGATATTATAGGTTTTCATTAAATGATATCATTTCCTGATCAACACAGGGTAGTTAATGTGATCATTAGAATGACGGTTAGTGATCATTAGGTTTGTTTATGGTGAACAACATACTCTCAATTATAGTTGGTGATTGATAAATCAAATGAATAATCCTGGTTGCCAAGAAAATGATAATATATGTTTTCATTAAACCATATCACTTGGTGATCAATAGGTGCAGTTATGGCGATCAGTAGAACTATGTCTAGTGATCACGTAAACGATATTCACTTATGGTGATCAAACACATGCTCAATTATGTTTGGTCATCAATAGATGTTCTTTAACCATTATAATTTTAAAAAATATTATTTAGTAATTACAATAGATTAACAAAGTACTAAATTTGATTAGAAAAACAAAGTATTTTGGAATCACTCTATTAACTATCTGGGTGAGGAACTGCACATGTGGGGCTGAACGAAGGATTGCTGTCATCCTTAGTTCATTACTCCTTCGCTTGAAACTTTGCAAACTCTATATGAACACTGTTAAGCTCTGCAGCAACCTCCTTTATCACAGTATCCTACCATTCACTGATTGCAGGCACTCCATTTGAACAGCATTGTCTCTGGGATTCAGCATCTGCAGTAGGAGCATTGTAGAATGAGGTGAACATTACCCTCGCTTCATCTAGTATCTTGCAAAGACCTTCATTTTCCATATAGTTATTGCACATAGAATTCATGACAGTGATAAAATTTTTGCAAGAAAATGCCAATTGCTTAGTAGCAGAAATTGTCTTGCCTACCTCTTTCAACATATTTGGAAAAAAAAACAAAAATAACAATGCAGAGATGTTAGCTGATCACTAATAATAGGACTATTGACCACATACTAACCGATCATCGAATTATAGACTGATGAAAAGAAAACTGATAGCTAATAGCAATATTGATGAAAAATTAGACACTAAGTAAACTGATGAACAATCTTATCCTAACTGACCACAAATAGCATCTTTAATGATCATCATACACAAAAGCAGTGAGTGTCAATCAAAATCTAAAATGAGTAAATAGTAATTTAACTAATCACTAATTTTATTTACAATGATCACCAAAACATGAGCCCTTATCATTTCTTATATATTCCTCATAAAAGATGAAAATTCAAAACTAAGTTAGATGATCACTAACCTGTGTCTCCATTGATCACCAACATCACTTATACTATTCATTTTTCAATGATACATTTTGTTCACAAATAATATTACTATTGATCACTAATGTCAATAATAATGATCACTAATCAGATAACTAGTGATCACATAAGTAACATGCTATCATAATGTTATTCCATGTTATCATGAACGAGATCTCCATTCATCACCCTTGCACATAAAAACTGAATACCAAGCAATGGAAAAAAAAAACCAAGAGATTTAGTGCACCATACACAAGGGTGTCTTAACACCTTTATTTACCAGCAAGGGTGTCTCACCAAAAAACATTTACTGATCACAGTTTACAAGACTCTATTCTAAGTTTTATAACTAACATTCAAAACTAATGCCCCCCCATATGCAAGGGTGTCTCAACACGTTTATTTGCCAGCAAATAAGGATGTCTTACACATTTTTACACACTAAAAATGATAGTGACTTGTTTATTAACTCAGTTTTAGTCATCCTGTTGTCCTCACTAACTTACTGCTCAGCCTCTGTTGGCTGTGCAACATGCAGTAGGTGTTCAACAACACCCCTCCTAAAACCATTGCTCCTGTACTCATGTTCTATCCTTCTCTTGAGGTCCTCATTAATCCATGTGGATATCGTAGGAAATTAACTGTTCACTATCCACTTGGCGAACACAACTCTATCTAAGTACAACATCAGTAAATACAAGATGACTAACAAAAATTACTAGAAACATTTAGGTTACTTACACATATATGAACACTTGATCACTAATGCACAACTTATTGATTTCTAATGCACAACTCACTAACCACTACTGAAAAACTTATTGATTGCTATAAGTTAGTTCCTAATCACTAAGACATTCTAGTATTCCTTTTTTAATCATCACTGTGTTTCATTATACTGGTCACCAATTCCATCAAGTGGTAGTTTGTTGGAATAGCATAACTCACTATCAAGAAGAATGGCGGACCATCAAAATGCAACCCTTTTGCAGCCTTAGTCTCCTTGTAGTGCCTAGCATTGCTGATCAGTTTGTCCAATACAAAATGGCACCAGTCTAGAGATGAGATTCAATCCACATCCTTGACATATTTTAGCACAGACTTGTGCAATAGCAATTCTTTGATTCGCTGAAAAAGCAATTCACAGAATATATGATGAAGTTTTTTTTAAAGCTCTTGCCCCCGTCTTTTTTAGCCATGATGAACTCCAGTATGCTAGTGAGTTCAAGGGCATTCTGATTGATTTTCCACTCCTTAAGCCACACAGGATTGACCTCATCATATTCTTTGTCTGTTGAAGACTTGGTGATTTCTATGATTTTCCTCCCCCTATAGGCACACTTAGGGCCACACACACATCAAGTGCTGTGACTGAAAACTTTTGCCCATTTAGAAGTCTGAACCATATTGCATACATTAAGGCTATCTACCAGCCATGTCGAAAACTTCCTTGGGATTTGCTTCAGGTCAACGTTTAAGAATGAAGCAAATCCCATTAATCTCACTTCCTCAGTTTAGGCTTCGTTTAGCTATACCACTAACAATTAGAATGAACGTGTAGTGATCCTCGTAATAAAGGCCTTTTGATATGTCATTTTCTCATTGGCACCTTCATCGTCACATTTTAAAGCTTGCTCTAGGGGGGCCATTTGAACATCTTGTGCTGAGCTGGTTGTTTTCTCCCCTACTGAAGTAGCACGAACATTGGATTGATCATCTTTTTTGCTTAGTCACTTAATGACCTTGAGATTTTAATGAAGGTTTGTTCCTCTTTGGAACATCCTTTACAATTTCAGGAATCATTCTCTCTTCTTCCCCCTCTTTCCTGTTGTCATCATGATCAACTTCTTCACCTTCATAACTCAGATTATTTTGTTCTGCATCCAAACTTTTAGAAATTTTTAACTCAAATATGTGTCCTTTTTTTACTGGAGGCTTTGATGAGGTTGACATCCTCTGCGATCGCATAACAACGACTACCTTCTTCTTTAGCTCCTTCTTCTTTCTTTTTACTACCTTTTCTGCTCTTTCTTTCTTCTTGAGCTTGGTGGGGGATTTTTCAAAATCTTCCCCTTCCTCTTGGGGCTTCTTAGAAGTTTTCTCAGATCTTTCATCCTTACCTGAAGCCTCCCATTTCTCTGCCAAACTCTCATGTAACATGTCTTTCTCTCTGCTTTTCTGGGTAGATTTGTCACCTTTTCCTCCTTGCTAAAGAGATATGTCCCTCTTTGCCTTCTTCTTTAGATGCTCCTACGGTTTCTTTTTGCCAGCCTTCCTCTTCTCCACTATATCTTTCACTTTCTTTTCACCTTCAGATATAGTGGGGGATTTTTCAAAAGCTTTCCCTTCCTCTTAGGGCTTCTCAGAAGTTTTCTTGGATCTTCCATCCTTACTTAAAGCCTCCCATTTCTCTGCCAAGCTCTCATTTAGCAGCTCTTTTTCTCCACTTTGCTGGGCTAATTTGTCACCCTTTCTTACTTCCTCATGAGATGTGTCGCTGTTTGCCTTTTTCTCCAAAGGCTTATCTAGTTTCTTTTCGCCACCCTTCCTCTTCTCTGTTATATCTTTCTGTTTCTTCTAACCTTCAAATTTTAATGAAGGCTTCTCCCCCCTTGAAACAGCCTCCATAGCTTCAGCCATTGTAGTTTCTTCTTATTGTTGTGCCTAGTTATCATCAGAATCTACTTGCTTCTCTTGATAAGTTGGATTGTTTTTTCTGCATCAAAACTACCTGAAATTTCTACCTCAGAGATGTGCCCTTTATGTACTGTAGGGGTTGGTAAGTGTCACATCCTTTGTGCCTAATAGGGACTACTATATTCTTTAGCTTCTCATTCTTTCTTTATTCTAACTTCTCCGCTCTGTGTTTCATGTTGGATTTTCTTGGGGATTCTTCTAATGTTTCTTCTTCTTGTTACGGCTTCTTAGGAGATTTCTCAATCCCTATATGTTTACTTGAAGCCTTTTTAGCAATGTTCTGCATCTTCTTCTCTTCTATCTTTCTCACTAAACTATCCTTCACTGTCTGTTTCTCTGCAAATTTTTGTACAGATTCATCATCCTTTCCCACTCCCCCGGAATATTTGACCACCCTCTTTGCCTTCTTTCTTAGAGGCTTATTAGTCTTCTTCTTCTCATCAGGTTCTTCACTATGCTTCTTGTCACTCTCGATCTGCTCCTCACTCTTCCTAGAGGGTTGGTCGTCAATGGTCTTCATTTCCTCTGGAGCTTTCTCCGATGATTTTTGAGATTCATTCGTAGCATTGTCATCGCTATCTGTTTTGCAGGCAAATGCTTTGTATCGATGCTTTTTTGCTTGGCCAGAACTGCTGCTAGTCTTACCAGCAGATCCTCTTCTTTGATCAGCACCTTGTCCACTTTTGCATAGGTCAGAAGCTACTTTAGGACTGTAGAATATAAAAGGCAAGTGAGTACACAGTGTGCATACTTCATAAAATATAAAGTATCACTGGTCATAGTTTAAATGATCATCAATCATAGCTACATTGATCATAAATACTGAGCATATGATAGAAATTTCAAGCATAAGCGAGTTATTTATTATGTGAGTCTATTTAAATTAGTGGTAGCAAAGGGCTACTATTAATTAGGTGAAAGTAAACATTTATGCAGAGTAGGATAGAATGTGCAAACATTTCTCCAAAATGATCATTAATATCATATCTAACGATCACTAATTACCCTTCTAACAATGACAAAAGCAGATAACAACATATGCAAAATGATCATTAATATTACACCTAAGAAGCAATAATTACCTTTTTGATAATAAGGAACACATAAAACACATATACAAAGTTATCACAAATGTCACACCTAATGATCGTTAGTTACCTTTTTAATAATTACAAACTAGACGTGTAGTATCGAGAAACTGTTGCTCTGGAGCTTTTACACATTTTTTCATCTCTTTGAAGAAACACATTTAAACTGTGTCAAGATTTGAATTTTTTTAAAAGAACATACTGAAACTCATCGATTGGCAAATGCATTTATGGTGAGTCTATTTATGCTGGTGGTAGGAAAGGGTTGCTATTGATTAGTTAAAAGCAAAGATTTATGCCCAGTAGCATAAAAAAACAAACATTTATCGAAAATGGCCATTAATATCATATATAACGATCACCAGTTGCCTTTCTAGCAATGACAAAAAAGATAACACACATACAAAATAATCACTAATATTAGACCTAACAATCACTAATTAACTTCTAACATTCACTACCAACACGTGCTGTATGAAAAAAAACTATTACTCTAGAGTTTTTATACATTCTTTCACCTCTTTGAAGAAACAACATTGAAGTGTGTCAGAATATGAATTTTTTGAAAAGAACGTACTCAAACTCATCAACAGAGAAACACATATGCAAAATGATCAGCAAAACTATAGCTAATGATCACTAAATGTATAACTGATGATCACGAACTACATATGTAATATGAAAATATTCACTTAAGTTTCGGAATGCATTTTGTTACCTTTTAGAAGGTGATTCTTTTAAATTTCCCCTAGTTGTTTCTCGAACTTCTCATGTGGCCATGATTTCTCACAAGGAAACCCTATAGAAAAAGTAAATTCATGTAAAATCAAAAAGATTAAGGAAAAAAATCTTCGAGAGCACACTATATCACTAAACTTTACCAAAGTGTGCAATATTAGCAGGAAAAAAATTTGAAACAAATTGTACAATATCGATAAAGGTGGTTCGTAAGTGAGAGGTAAGGGCATAATACATTTGTAGAAACCGAACGACATTTTTGTTTTAGTGCAATAATAGATTAGAAGCTTTTAAAAGTAGAATTCAAACTAGATTTCGAAAGAAAATGTTTGAACTTAAGAAAAGATTTAAAAAATCAGAGATAAATAGCTAAAGAAAAGCAAAATAAGTGCACTACAACAAAACGAGAGGAGCAATATGAACACAAAAGCCAAGTATCTCACCTTCAAAATGCAGATAATGTAAGAAAAGTTGATCAATGTTGACAATTGCATATTACAACTATGAGAGAAAAACGCACAAAGTAAGATAGAGTGAAAATAGCATAGCAAGATGCACGCGAGAAAATGAAGTACTATCTCGGGAATCAGAAGAGTTGGTTGGCTATCATAACTAAGAGTATATAATTAGCTGGCTTTAAATTAGTTAACGTGTTGTCTAACAATTGAATCGTAGTTTTTGTGTGTGTGTGTTTTTGGTTAGAATTAAAAGATGAAATATTTAGAAGAAAATGCACGGTTGAATTTTATAGAAGACAATGAATTTTTGAATTTTAAGCACACAATATTTACGAATTAAAAATGAAATTCTTTGTTTTTTAGAAAATTAACATTTAAAGATGTGGACAATGAGCATATAATTTTGCACATGAAATTAAGGTTTATTAAGCCTTTATATAATAAATCAAATGAATAATTTTAGTAAACTAAAAAATGATAATGTATGTTTTGATTATTAGTGATTTCTTTTGGTGATCATAAGGACTATATTTAGTGATCACTATATTTGTTAAGGGTGATCAACATATCCTAAATTGTAGTTGGTGATCAATAGTTGTTGCTTTGGTGATCAATAGGTGTCGCTTTGATGATTATAGGAACTATGTTTAGTGATCACTGCATTTGTTCATTTTTTTTGTAAGTCATTATCACTAGATTATTCATGGTGATTAACATATCATCTATTGTAGTTGGCTATCAATATGTGGTTCCTTGGTTATCATTAGTTTTCCTTTTTAGTGATCAATTGAAAAAATTATGTTAACACATGTGAATGTATTTGTTAATCATCATATGTCCCAACTGATGAAATGGGATAGTGGTTAACTCTATTAGTTTTGGTGATCATTGGAGCTCTATTTTGGTGATCACCACGTAGGTTTTCTATGGTTAGCATAAATACATCTGCTTTTCTTGAAATGTATCCTAGATCATAGTTGCATCAGGTGTTATTTTTTTGCATGTACGAATTTACTCTCATTGAAAAAATCATAGTCCATGTTCTTGTCAACATTGCTACTTTTTCTAATCATTAGAAGCATTTTTCATTATCACTGGTTCCATTTATAGTTATCAATATAATCTCAATTACATTTATTAATATTAGACTGCTACCTAGCCATTAATAGGTGTTGTTTCAGTGATCTTTAACATTGCTTTTGGTGATCAATGGATTCAGTTATATTCTCCTGTGTAATGTCTATGTAGATCACAATACATGTGAAGTTATCAACTTAGTTACTGATAAGCACAAGCAGGTTTACTCATCATTATAACTATGTTTGGTATTCAATAATCAATTACATATCTAATGATCACCAAAAATAAAAAAACTATAAACTTACTTAATTCACTTATCACTAATTAGATATCTAATGATCACCAGAACTAAAATCCACTATTGTCTTGATTGTAAACGACTCCAATGCCTAGGTTGAGCACTACTTTCTCGACTTTTTTAGCCTTTTTGTTTTGTAAGCATTTACCATGCTCTTCACATGTAGGGTAATGACGTTGGTGGTTGAAGTGAGGAGCTTGTGACAGCAGTCCACCCTAAACTTATGAATTGCTGCAACATGAGACCCAAATAAATTATGAATTGTCATTATATATCATGTTTAAGTGTGTTGGCTTAGAAAAATAAGTTTACATTAGGAAATTTTGTTCTTTAAACACAATTGAGTAGCATTTTCACTGATCAATTGTGAATCCTATGTCCCATTGACAAGGGACTCCTTTCTATCCCTGCATGAGCTTTATAATATAAATGGTTTCATTATCATCTATCTTTGAAGCGTCTTGCTTCTAAGACACATCTATGTATTTCAATTCAAAGTCTTCAATCAATTTTGCTCTTCTCTTAAAATGCCATTTTATTAGTGAGATACTTTTGAAAGAGCATGCTCTGTGACGCTCACATAAAACCAACAAAATTAGGAAAGAGCATGAGCTTAAGTTCGCTTTTAAAGCAAATTAAAATTTTATGGAACTTTTACCGAAATATCTAAACAACATCCATATACGTAATGTTCTTTATGTTTTCTTCTGATATGGTGAATTATTGCAGACTTTTTTGCTTGAAATTAAAGCAAATAAGAAATTGTTTTCCCTCATCACAACAATGGAAGAATGCCTGAAAAGGCAAAATTAATCAGAAATAGTGCCTCAAGAATAGGCGACGAAAGAAATCTCTTTTTTAAAAAAGGAAAAAAAATTGTATCGGTCTTGCTTAGTTCTTACGATGTCAACTTGCTTCAAGTTGACATGTGGACTCAAGGATAGCTCCTCATTCAGCTAGCTAAAGAACACAGCTTCAACATGGCTTTCTTATTTTGTCTTCAAGTACGAATGCTTCAAAAACAAAACAAAAAAAAAAAACAAACTTTTTACTATGACAGTTGTAAAGCTTGTTGAGAGCTACAAATTTAACCACTACTTCGGTTATTAAATAATTTTATAGCATAAGGAAGTAGGGATCAATCCACGAGGAAAGATTGCTTTAAAAAGGCTAGTTTAATTCTAAATGATTTTACTAATCCAATTTATTAAATCTAGTTTTAATAATTCTAAAATAATTAAAGTCTAATGAATAAAAATCTAGAAAAACACCCAATGATGTTCCTAAATATTCTAGGTCCTATTCTGGAAATAAAACAGTAAAAAGATTTCCTATATAATCTAGAAAAAAATAAAATCAGAATAGTAACTGAAATTCTAATTAAAATTCAAAATAGCAAATAATAATCAGAAAATAAATATTAAAAATGTCAAACAATAACCTAAGATAATATTCTTCAGTTATATAAGCTTATAACTCCTAAATTGCATCCAAATAATTCCAAAAAAATCAAATCAGAAAATTACCACAGAAAATCAATGCAGAATATTAAATATGAAATTAGAAATAAAATAATCTGTGTAAATATAAATACACAAATAATCACAAAAATTACCCTAATTCTAGGACACAATTTTCTGGACTTAACAACACCTAATAATCGTGAATTAAAATAAAAAATCGAAATTTTCAGAATTAATAACCTAAAAACCTGCACTTATCAATTTCACAAAATAATTCTAAAAAATTATCAAATAATTTCCCAAAATTACGAAATTGTATATGAGAAGACTAGGACACTGTATAAACTATAGGAACTGATAAAAATTGAAAAAAAATAAAAATAACTATTTTTAGTCTAATTTCTAACAAATCAGTAATTAAATACTAAAACTGAATATAAATCAATCTAAAATTATAACCACTCTAAAAATCAAAATATAAACTATCTAAAATTACCTAGACACTTCTAAAAGACTATACTTTTTGGGGGGATCGAATGGAATTATGTTGAGGCTAATAAAAATAAAACAAAAATTAACAAACCAATCAAATTAACTCTAAGCAACAAATAATGATCAAAAATTGTCAAATTTATGAAGAATACTTAGCATAATCTCAATCCACCATGCAAATTAATATTTATCATTAACACACAAGTTAATTTCATTCATGAGTTAATTTCTTAGATTCTAGTTTAATTAGGTCCAGCCCTAATATAAACCCTACTAGTTTTGATAACCCTCACACCAGCATAAGAATTTAATCAAACTAGAGTACTAAGAATTAGAAAAACATCATTTAACACCTTGTAATTAATTTACCAGCAAATCAATTTAACAAAGATCTAAAGCGATTACCTAATTAAAAGAGATGGGTTTGAGCCATCCATGATTAATTAGGGTGATACCTAAGCCTAAAAGATTATAACTTTTACGTATTATAATCTTCTAAACTATCAATCGAAATTGTATTTAATCAACTAGCATGCATTCTAATCGATTTAACACAAATTTCATAAACGATAAACGCTAATCGCTAAAGAATCATGAATATAAATCAACTAGGCATTAAAGCATAAGACTTGTCTCAAAATAATTAATTTAGCACAGCTTCAAGAAGATTATACTAAGCATAAAAAAATTACTCACTCATATTAAAAATAAAATCACAAAATTCACCCAAATAATTCATGTTTTGAAACCTAGCAAAATAGAATTAAAAAAAAACAAACAAACAAAACAAAACACAATACTACTTGGCGAGGAGGTTGTTAGGGCTTATGGCGTGAACCTTAAAGCAACCGTGGGATGGGTTTTTGGAGGAGGCAGCCGTGGGATTGGCGTGATGGTGTATGATAATGAAGATGATGATGATGTTGATGGTGATGCGTGGGCGTGGCTGAAGATGGAGATGCAAGATGTTGGTGATGGTAGTGCGTGGCTTTTATGATGGGCAGATGATGAAGGTGTGTAAGAAGAGGCGTGAAGGGCGATGGAGGAGGGAGGATGATGATGATGTGATGAAGGTGAAGAGGAGATAGGAGGACGTGAAGAAGATGGGCTGTGTGATGAGTGTTTGACGGGGTAGGCGTGAGGATGATGGAGGAGGGAGGATGATGATGATGCGATGAAGGTGAAGAGGAGATGTGTTGGTGCGTGGGGTTATGATGATATATATAGGGAGGAAAGGAGGGGTGTGATTAGGGTTAGTATTAGGGTTTCCTTCATCTCTTCTTTAGACTTCTTGTCCTTCAAGACTTCTTGTTTTCCTCTAACTCTTGAAACCCTAGCCTAATTAAATAATTATGGAAATAATATTTTCTATAATTATTATTTTTGGACCGTCTTTATAGCCAAGCGTGTAAAATCGGAGCTTCGACGTCTTGTCTTCTCCTTTTTGTTTTATTAATGCATAACCTGAAAAATATATAAAATTAAGTATATTAGATGCAATAATGTGTAAAATATAATCAAAATAATTAATAAAATGTTGCATGATTAATGGCTTAACAAATTCCCCCACACTTAGACTTTGGACGTCCTCGTGCAAAGAAATCTTAGACTTGACCTAAAGTTGACATCCTTTCTTTTCTTATAAAATCATGCATACTTATGATATTCATACTAGGTCAGGGCTTGCTTAGGAAAAACAGTGTTATTGAATTAATTATTTTTTTCTTTTTTCAATAAGTGAATACCTGCTAAATATCCAACTATCCTTAGAGAGTTTATTCATCAACCTCACAACATTTTCATAATGAGGTAACAAGATCAATAATTATCCATCCCTTTTAGATATGCATATACCGATCGAGAGGTCTAAATATTTATGATAGAAAAATTGAGGCACGGTATGGCTATGGAGACAATTGAACTAGGTAGAATAACTCATTGAATTGATTCTAGACTTGCCTTGTATTTGTTTTTCTTTCATTTTTTTTTTCAAACTCCACTTGCGCACATATTCGAGGCCCATATAGGGTCTTAGAAATTAAACACTCCCTGTCTCACACTCACCCGAATAGAGGTGCTGGAGCAACCATTTTATTTTCATCATTACTTTTATTTATTTTAATGGCTCACTAGTATGGGAAGCAAGCTTTCCAGTGGCAGTATTGCCTCAAAGGATAACACCCAATAGCGCATGCCTCAATGGGGAACTTGTCATTCCCAATTTTGACTCTCTTTTCTCTTTTATTTCTTTTTCATAGATGAAAAATAGACAAGTACAATCACAATTTTAATGAGTTATTCAATTAATTCAATAGTCTAGGAGATGAGCCAGGTCATTTGATTACCTTTGAATCGGATATATTACATGACCAAATAAGATGGATAATCAAGAGAGTTACTCATTAAAAAGATGTATGAGGATCAACTCAAACTTCTCTAAAGGATAACTCTTATGCCTAGAAGTCTTCGCTTATAAAAGAATAAACTACAAAATAGCTAATAGAACAAAAAAAATTTTTTCTTTTTCTTTGTAAACAAGCAAGCCTAGCACAAACTCGCGTCATGCATTATTTATAAGAAAAGAATTTTTTTTTGGTTTTTTTTGTTTTTTTTTGTTTTTTGTTTTTTTGTTTTTTTTTTTAAGCATAAAAACTGTAGGAATTAAATGCAGGATGCACCCCCCACAGTTAATTCATGCATTGTCCCTAATGCATGCAAAAAGATAGCATTAATGAAAATAAAAGCAAAAGTAAATAGGAACTTCCCTGAAAGCGTTGGGTTGCCTCCCAACCAGCGCCTTTGTTTACAGTCTTTGGCTCGACTTTATGAAGCTTATGGATCCTTAAGTCAGATCTCTTCTATTAAACATACCTGGTCTCCTTCATAGAAATGTTTTAGCCTGTGACCATTCACTTTGAAAATCTTGTTAGTAGCAAAGGATTTAATCTCTACAGCACCATGGGGATAAGTCTTTACTACTTCAAAAGGTCCTAACCACCTAGGGTTTAACTTACTAGGAAAAAGTCTCAGTTTAGAATTGAATAATAGCACTTTCTCACCTACCTGAAATTCTTTCCTAATAAGTTTGGCATCGCAAAATGCTTTGGCCTTACCCTTGTAGATGACCGAATTATCATAGGCTTCTAAGCGTACTTCTTCTAGTTCCTGCAATTGTAATTTACGCTCTTGCCCTGCTAACTCATAATCAAGATTACATTGTTTCACAGCCCAATATGATTTATGTTCTATCTCAACAAGGAGATGACATGGCTTCCCAAAGACTAATCTGTAGGGTGACATACCAATTGGAGTCTTATATGCAGTCCTGTAAGCCCAAAGAGCCTGCTCTAGCCTAAGGCTCCAATCCTTCTTATCTGGCTTAACTACCTTTTCAAGGATGCCCTTAATCTCTTTATTAGAAATTTCAGCTTAGCCATTAGTTTGGGGGTGATAACTAGTAGATACCTTATGAGTTATATGATATTTAGCTAATAAGGCACCTAAACTTCTATTGCAAAAATGAGTCCCCCTGTCACTTATGATCGCTCTTGGCACTCCATATCTATACAAAATTAGGGATTTAACATGTTTCACCATAGTCTTAGCATCATCAGTCCTAGTGGCTACAGCTTCTACCCATTTGGATACATAATCAACAATCACAAGAATATAGGTATATCCAAAAGAAGGGGGAAAGGGTCCTATAAAATCAATGCCCCATATATCAAAAATTTCACAAACATATATATTATATAAAGGCATTTGATTCCTCCTTGATAAGTTTCCAGTCTTTTGGCAAACTTCACATCTTTTACAGAATTCATAAGTATCACTAGAAATAGTGGGCCAATAAAAACCACATTCAAGCACTTTATATGATGTTCTTTTAGGTCCAAAGTGTCCCCCACTTTCTGAAGAATGACAAAAGGTTAGAATAGAATGAATTTCACTATCATCTACACATCGCCTTATAATCTGGTCACCACAAAACTTCCATAAATATGGCTCATCCCAAACATAATATTTGAATTGAACTCTTATTTTCTCTTTTTTAGCTCTGGTCAACTCAATAAGAAAAGTTTTGGTGACTATATAATTTACAATATCAGCATACCAAAGTAATCTACTAGTCATGGCATACAGAGTCTCATCAGGAAAAGAATCAGTAAAAGAGCTACCACTCTCCCCTGTTTCTAATCTACTCAGATGGTCAACAACTAAATTCTTAGCTCCAGGCTTATCTTTAAATTCTAATCGAAATTCTTGCAACAATAACATCCATCCAATTAACCTGGGCTTGGAATCTTTCTTTTCCAATAAGTGTTTGAGAGCAGAGTAATCAGAATAAACAGTAACTTTAACACCCAACAAATAAGGACGGAACTTTTCAAGCGTAAAGACAACAGCATACATCTCCTTTTCTATAGTGGTGTAGTTACACTGTGCAGGATCAAGAGTTCTAGACGCATAATATATTACATAAGGTACCTTCCCAACTCTTTGACCTAGAACTGCCCCCACTGCCTTATCACTAGCATCACACATTAACTCAAAAGGTAAGGCCCAATTTGGGGGTTGCACAATAGGAGGAGAAGTCAATGTCAACTTCAACTAATCAAAAGCCTTCATACAGTCATCATTAAAATCAAAAGAGACATCCTTTGCAAGCAAAGTACATAAAGGGGAAGCAATCTTAGAAAAATCTTTGATAAACCTCCTATAGAACCCCACATGTCCTAAGAATGATCTCACATCTTTGACACACTTTGGATGGGGTAGAGACTCGATGATATCAACTTTAGCTCTATCTACCTCCAATCCCCTTGATGATACTACATGTCCTAGTACTACCCCATGCTCCACCATGAAATGGCACTTTTCAAAGTTCAAGAACAAATTGGTTTCAATGCAACTCCTAGGCACAAGAGTAAGATGATGCAAGCATTCATCAAATGAATCACCATGTACAGTAAAATCATCCATAAAAACTTTCATAATCTTGGTGATAAAATCAGAGAAGATACTCATTATACATCTTTGAAAGGTAGCAGGTGCATTACATAAACCAAAAGGCATACGTCTAAAAGCATAAGTGCCAAAAGGATAAGTAAAGGTAGTCTTTTCCTGATCTGCAGGAGCTATAGGGACCTGAATATAACCTGAATAGCCGTCCGAAAAACAATAATGTGACCTCCCAGCTAATCTCTCTAACATTTGGTCCATGAAAGGTAATGGGAAATGGTCCTTCTTAGTAGCCTTGTTAAGCTTTCTATAGTCAATACACACTCTCCAACCACTCTGGACTCTAGTAGGTATCAACTCTCCTTCATTATTTTGCACTACTGTTGTTCCCCCCTTTTTAGGAACCATATGAATAGGACTAACCCACTCAAAGTCAGCAATGGGGCAGATCACCCTAACATCTAACCACTTAAGAATTTCTTTTTGGACTACCTCCATCATAGGTGGATTAAGTCTCCTCTGAGGGTCCCTCTTAGGCTTAGCATATTTTTCTAAGGTAATAGTATGTGAGCACAAGGTAGGGCTAAAGCCTTTAAGGTCTGCTAAAGTCCATCCTATGGCTTTGCTATGTACTCTAAGCACTTTAATGAGTTTTTTCTCCTGGTCCAAGGTGAGTGCACTAGAGATAATTACAGGCAAAGTCTCATTGTCCCCTAAATAAGCATATTTCAAGTTTTTAGGTAAAGGTTTCAATTCCAGTTTGGGGGGTGAGATACTCGAGGGAAGTAACTTAGCATGCTTTTCAGACAGTTCAAATTTGTTAGGACCATTATGCTCTTGCAAGTAAGACAAAGAACTTATCACCTCATCTAAATTATCATTAATCTAATATGGCACTTTCTGAGACTCAGTATGATCAAGACTCTTAGTAAGTACAGTAAATAGCTCATCCTCATGGGACAAGTCATAAACTTCTTGAGATAACTCATCAAAAACATCAAGTGCATATAGATAGTTAACATCAGAAGGAAATCTCATGGCATCAAAAATATTGAACTTAATAACCTCACCATCAAATTCCATGGTTAGTGTCCCTTCGTGCACGTCAATTTTAGGCCTAGCAGCTTTTAAAAAGGGCCTGCCAAGCAAGACGGGAATATCATGGCATGCTTCACCCATGTTCATTACATAAAAGTCAGCAGGAAACACTAGTTCATTCACTTGAACTAAAACATCCTCTAACACTCCATCAGAATAAGTGTTACTCCTATCAGCTAATTGAATTACTATGCTAGTTTTCTTTAATTCACCTAGATTTAGTTTGTCATAAACAGATCTAGGCATAACATTAATAGAGGCACCTAAATCAAGCATAACTTTATCAAAGCAAAGGTTTCCTATTTTGCAAGGGACAGAAAACACACCAGGGTCTTGACACTTAGGGGGAAGTTTTCTTTGAAAAACAGCAGACACATTTTTCCCCACACTTATCTTCTCATTACCAACTAACTTTTTTTTGGTAGTGCATAATTCTTTTAAGAACTTAGCATAACGAGGCACCTATTTAATGACATCAAGGAGAGGTATGTCAATTTCTACCTTCCTAAAAGTCTCTAAAATCTCTTGGTTAGCCTCATTAACCTTGGACGTAGGGCTCCTAAATCTACTAGGGAAAGGTGGAATTGGCTTGTAAGATTCTCTTTTCTTGTCTCCTAATTTCTTAGTAGTTTGATTAGACTCTGTATCTAATTCTGGTTCAGCCCCTTTCACTTCTAACTCAGGTTCCACTTCTCTTTTCTTCATAGGTTCCTTTAAAGCTTTCCCACTTCTAAGTGTCATGGCACTAACATTCTCCTTGGGGTTAGGGTAAGGTTGAGATGGTAACCTATTTTGCAGTTGGGCTTGCAAGTTGCTAACTATGGTATCAGTTGCTGTTTGTCTCTCTTGAACTTGCTTAAGGGTGGTTTCCATACTCTGAAACCTATCATCCATTTCTTAAGGACTAGTTCTAGGAGGAAATTGGTCCTATCTTGACTAGAAGGTTGACGAGAGGGTTGGTCAAAACCCGGTGGATTAGGCTTAGGGCCATACCTAAGGTTAGGATGGTCTCTCAATCCTTCATTATAAGTATTCGAGCATGAATCATACCTTCTTTGATTTTGGTTAGAGTAAAGAGCATTAACATTACCTTCTTGTAGAGTAGGACATGCATCAGTAAAATGTCCTTGTAGATAACAAATACCACATATTACTGCTTTTTGAATACCCTCAGTAACAATCTTATTTAACATAGTAGTAATATGAGATAATTGATTCTCTAGAGATGAACTAGATCCCATCTTATTTACCCTTTTAACTTATGAGTCCCTAGTACCAAACTGCTGAGTATTTTGAGCCATTAAATTAAATAGATTTCTAGCACCAGCTGGTGTTTTATTAACCAGAGCCCCCCACTAGCAGCATCAACCATATTACGATCCATAGGAAGCAAACCCTCATAAAAATATTGAATCAATGGTTGTTCAGTTATTTGATGTTGGGGACAACTAGCACATAACTTATTAAATCTTTCCCAATACTTACAAAAAGTTTCCCCATTCATTTGTTTCATTCCACATATTTCTTTCCTAATAGATCCAATACGGGATGCAGGAAAAAACTTTTCTAGAAATGATTTATGCAATGCAGTCCATGTAAAAAAAGATACAGCAGGCATATAATATAACCAGTGCTTAGCATTATCAAGTAAAGAAAAGCGAAAAGCCCTTAGTCTAATTTGGTCCTCAGGGATTCCTTCAGGCACCATAGCAGAGCAGGTAATAAGGAATTCACTAATGTGTCTATAGGGATCCTCTCCGGCCAATCCATAAAACTTAGGTAATAAATTAATAAATCCTGATTTTAATTTCAAAGGCTTATCTAAAACAGCATAAGTAATAGACATTGGTTAGGTTTCTAAGTTAGGGGTCGTAAGTTCTCGAAGAGTTGACATTCTTACCTCTTTACCCCTAAAACTTACCGGGTCAGGCTGACTCTCTTTGATTTCAGCTTTCAATGCTTGTTCCTTGTTCTCTCCAATTTCTTTACCACTCCTTAATTTCATACACTTCAGGAAATCTAAAAAAATATAAACAAATTAATAGGTTTAGAATACTAGAATTAAAACAAAACAAAATAAAAAGTAGCAAATCAAATAGAAGTAAACTAGAAATTTAATTTCTTTTCCCGACAACGGCGCCAAAATTTGTAAATCTTGTCGAGAGCTACAAATTTAACCACTACTTCGGTTATTAAATAATTTTTATAGCATAAGGAAGGAGGGATCGATCCACGAGGAAAGATTGTTTTAAAAAGGCTAGCTTAATTCTAAATAATTTTACTAATCCAATTTATTAAATTTAATCTTAATAATTCTAAAATAATTAAAGTCTAATGAATAAAAATCTGGAAAAACACCCAATGATGTTCCTAAATATTCTAGGTCCTATTCTGGAAATGAAACAGTAAAAAGATTTCCTATATAATCTAGAAAATAATAAAATCAGAATAGTAACTGAAATTCTAATTAAAATTCAAAATAGCAAATAATAATCAGAAAATAAATATTAAAAATGTCAATCAATAACCTAAGATAATATTTTTCCGTTATATAAGCTTATAACTCCTAAATTGTATCAAAATAATTCCAGAAAAATCAAATCAGAAAATTACCACAGAAAATCAATGGAGAATATTAAATCTGAAATTAGAAATAAAATAATCTGCGTAAATATAAATACAAAAATAATCACAAAAATTACCCTAATTCTAGGAAACAAGTTTCTGGACTTAACAGCACCTAATAATAGTGAATTAAAATTAAAAATCGAAATTTTCAGAATTAATAACCTAAAAACCTGCACTTATCGATTTCACAAAATAATTTTGAAAAATTATCAAATAATTTCTAAAAATTACGAAATTGAATATGAGAAGACTAGGACACTGTATAACTCTAGGAACTGATAAAAATTGAAAAAAAACAAAAATAACTATTTTTAGTCTAATTTCTAACAAATCGGTAATTAAATACTAAAACTGAATATAAATCAATCTAAAATTATAACCACTCTAAAAATCAAAATATAAACTATCTAAAATTACCTAGACACTTCTAAAAGACTATACTTTTTGGGGGGGTCGATTGAAATTATGTTGAAGCTAATAAAAATAAAACAAAAATTAACAAACTAATCAAATTAACTCTAAGCAACAAATAATGATCAAAAATTGTCAAATTTATGAAGAATACTTAGTATAATCTCAATCCACCATGCAAATTAACATTTATCATTAACACACAAGTTAATTTCATTCATGAGTTAAACTGTAGAAGACATCTACCAGCGGTTCTTCCTCGTTTTTTCTTAGATTCTAGTTTAATTAGGTCCAGCCCTAAAATAAACCCTACTAGTTTTGATAATCCTCATACCAGCGCAAGAATTTAATCAAACTAGAGCATTAAGAATTAGAAAAATATCATTTAACACCTTGTAATCAATTTACCAGCAAATCGATTTAACAAAGATCTAAAGCGATTACCTAATTAAAAGAGATGGGTTTGAGCCATCCATGATTAATTAGGGTGATACCTAAGCCAAAAAGATTATAACTTTTACGTATTATAATCTTCTAAACTATCAATCGAAATTGTATTTAGTCAACTAGCATGCATTCTAATCGATTTAACACAAATTTCATAAACGATAAACGCTAATCGCTAAAGAATCATGAATATAAATCAACTAGGCATTAAAGCATAAGACTTGTCTCAAAATAATTAATTTAGCACAGCTTCAAGAAGATTATACTAAGCATAAAAAAATTACTCACTCATATTAAAAATAAAATCACAAAATTCACCCAAATAATTCATGTTTTGAAACCTAGCAAAATAGAATTAAAAAAAAACAAACAAACAAAACAAAACACAATACTACTTGGCGAGGAGGTTGTTAGGGCTTATGGCGTGAACCTTAAAGCAACCGTGGGATGGGTTTTTGGAGGAGGCAGCCGTGGGATTGGCGTGATGGTGTATGATAATGAAGATGATGATGATGTTGATGGTGATGCGTGGGCGTGGCTGAAGATGGAGATGCAAGATGTTGGTGAAGGTAGTGCGTGGCTCTTATGATGGGCAGATGATGATGGTGTGTAAGAAGAGGCGTGAAGGGTGATGGAGGAGGGAGGATGATGATGATGTGATGAAGGTGAAGAAGAGATAGGAGGACACGAAGAAGATGGGCTGTGTGATGAGTGTTTGATGGGGTAGGCGTGTGGATGATGGAGGAGGGAGGATGATGATGATGTGATGAAGGTGAAGAGGAGATGTGTTGGTGCGTGGGGTTATGATAATATATATAGGGAGGAAAGGAGGGGTGTGATTAGGGTTAGTATTAGGGTTTCCTTCATCTCTTCCTTAGACTTCTTCTCCTTCAAGACTTCTTGTTTTCCTCCAGCTCTTGAAACCCTAGCCTAATTAAATAATTATGGAAATAATATTTTCCATAATTATTATTTTTGGACTGTCTTTATAGCCAAGCGTGTAAAATCGGAGCTTCGACGTCTTATCTTCTCCTTTTTGTTTTATTGATGCATAACCTGGAATATATATAAAATTAAGTATATTAGACACAATAATGTATAAAATATAATCAAAATAATTAATAAAACGTTGCATGATTAATGGCTTAGCAACAGTCAATCGGTGTTTATAAAAAGCATATATACTTGTGTAAAATATCATTGAAAGTATTTTCTTCAATTAGCTTACAAGTGATTCGTTTGTCAAGAGAACCCTTTGAACATAGGAAAAATTTGTATTCAGTTCACTTGCATTCAATACATTCACCCAAATGTCGACGATGATTTTGTCAACACAGTTGTCGCCAGTAATAGTTGAAAACATGCCTCGGTTAGCAACGTAGTATAGGTCATCATAAAACACTTGGCCAGAGAATAAACAAACAAACTCGTCACTGAATTGGCAAATATAGAAGACTTGCCTATGAATGACCTTTTTTGGGAGACATACGTATTGTTACCTCTATTCTTCTTCTGAGTTAAAGAAAAAGCCAACACACATCATTAGTTCGTATGAAATTGCACTAGAGATCTTCTTATTCCGCTGCATATAAGCCGACCACAAAGAAGGTCGAGACTTTATTGGCAAGTGTACTGCAAAAGCAACAACGATAGCGAGGACACACATCAAACGAAATAAATTCATACAAGAGAAACTGTCTCGGAAGAAAAATATAAGATCATAGACATTAAGTTTATCACGAACAAAACTAGTATCATTTTTTTACCTCATAGGAATTCTGTGATACTACATTGCGCTGACCTCATTCTCTGCCTTTTTGAGGTTTCAACCACGACAGCTTTTCCTTTGTCAGTATTAATTGTTATTTGTACATCTCTTATCTCAAGATCAGGCTCTGCAATTCTCATAACATATCGATCAACAGATGTGTAGTTCTCTTCATAGGAGCATACCATTATTAGACATATGAAATAGAGCAAATAACGAGGAGACTGCTATAAAAATAGATTTACATAAACAACAGTGATCGGGACAATTGCTATACATTGTTATACAGATCATGTATATAGTCGTCATATGATTTAAAAATGCCATGCATGGCTAGGGGGCGTGGGGAGCATGTCTGCACAATGTAGTCACTAATTCATCAAGTAATGTTCACTAATTTATCAAGAAATGATCACTAATTCATCAACTAATGATTATCAATTCAATATATTTTTGGTGCAATAGTTTGTGATTGATGCTTTGTCTCCTAAAGATCCGCAATTTTATCAATAACAATCACTATATTTGTTATCCATTAAAAATATTTAAAACAATAGATCACTAATGTGCCTATCTTTTATCACTGCATTTTGGGTTAGAGAAAAACCCACATGTAAAAAAATCATCAATTCATCAAGTAATGATGACTAATTTATCGAATAATGATCACCAATTTAATACATTTCTGGTGTAATCTTTTTGTGATCGCTGAATTATCTGCTAAAGATTAGTAAATTTATTAACAAAAAATCACTAATGTGTCTATGTGTTATCAGTACTTTCTAGGTTGGAGACAAATTCTGCATGCAAAAAAAATCATTTGTATCATGATCAATAATTTTTCTGCCTTAAGATCACTAATTTACGAGATGATGCTCGAAAATAATGCTGAATGATAATGCCATTTTACTTTCATTAAAGAGCAATAAAAAGTCAGTCACGAGACTACGAGAAGAAGTGCCTGGTGGCGATAGTGTGCTGCTGTACTGTGCAGAGCTCTTCATGCCTCTCATAAGGATATCCTATACATCACAATTTACCACTTGCACTTTTGCTATCGGAATATCAGGCTCTGAAGAAAGAGTGACAACTCGCTTTAGGCAGCCCTCTTTCTCCTCTTGAGACACCCAAGACTAAAGCTGGGTGGAGTCAACTTTGGGAAGTTATGCACCATATCTCACAAACCCACTAAGTGTCTCTCAATTGCATTAATATCCATCAAGAACCCTTCTGACTCATACGAGCGCTATAAGAGTACCGGATTTCTACTCTTCAACTTATTAGTCCTATCATCGATTAGTGCATCACTTGTAGATTCTGCAATGACTTTTCTTACTCTCTTGAGTGGGGTGCGTGCCCTAAGAATGAACTCCTCCAATTCTGTCATCACTTCTGCCAGTAATCAACTGTTGGCTATTATCTAGTTGGCCGCCGCCTTACCATCATGAAAAAGAGCCTGATTCAAACAAACATTGCTTATAGTCAAAAAGGAGATGTCATCTCAACTCAAAAGCATGTAGCATAACAACACATATACAAACTTTTTTTTCTCGAAGAAATAAATGATACATTAAAAATATTGACTGATGTTAAGCTTTGAAACTCACGTTTCATCTTCAGCTTTAACTTTATCTTCATCATTTTTGTTGTTACATTCCACTTTATTAACTTCTTCTTCCTCATTGGTTATGGTCGTCTTGTCCATGGTATCCTCGAGATAACCTATGCCAAATCCAATTACGAATTCCTATGCCACCCTATATTTTATTTTGCCATTTGTCCACCCTCTTAATGTCGCGAATTGATTGGGCACCAACTTTAGTTTGAAAACCACACGATCAAGGTAACACAGCTGTAACAATCATAAACATATTGGTAGGAACAACATTCAAGACATATTATAAAATCAAAGCTCAGCTAATCACTCATTGTGACACTAATGGTCACTAATTTGTCTACTAATGATCACTTATTTATTAACCTTAAAATGTTGAAATATTCTCTTTTTGATCCATAATTTTTGTTTTACTGATCACCAAATAGACTGATGGTAATCACTAAGTAAACAATCCATGCATTGATGGGAATTAGGAATGTAAAAGTTACTGATTGCTCAAACCCCACTGGAAACAAATTTGTAGTCATGCATAGACAAATTAGTGATCTGCAATCGATAATATAATGATTGTTATTACAATAATTCCTTATGATCAAAAATATTACAGCATATTAAATGTAATAGATTAGTGATAACCACACCAGAAATTACTAATTAATAATTAAACATATGCTGATCATTAAATTTGAATGTTATTCACAATGTTCAAATGAAAACCATGTCACTAATTTTATATGCATGATTAGGGCAATCTCATAGCTGTAATGCAAGGATCATCCTATGGCTAATTAGTAATTTTCTGATAATGATCACTGACCCTTCTAAACACGATCGCTAATTCAAAGTTTCATACTGCACAATGCAAAATTAAAGATATTTAATTAGGTAAGACTTTAAATGTACCATTAAAAAAAGGATTAGCCCTCTAAAGGACCGTGATGTCTTCTTTTTCACTGATCGATTGATGAGACAAGCGCTCTCATCGTGTATTGTCCCAAATTCAGTCATCTCACATTGCTCAAATCTACCAGCGTGTTTATTATCAGGTAATTAACTTCTCCTATTTGCCAGCCACTGAGACATGTAAACATAACCAACATTACGAAATTTCTTCTAAAGTCTTCACCCCCATCTACTTGACCCCACATTATCACAATCACTTGTGCACATTTAGAGATGCTATAACGTTTTGGCCACTGCTGTTTCCAATGGCTCAGGAGGCTTATGAACTCAATGCTCACATTGCTTAGTTTTTAGGCTCAACTACCTCAGGTAGGCCTTTAGGCAGACCCAACATCACGTGCACATCATGCACGGTCACCCTCATCTTACCATGGGTAAGGGTCAGGGAGTAAGAGCATATGTTAAAGTTCTGCACCAACCACAATGCCAGCTTCCCCAGGATTATGTCAGCTTGTAAATGTAAGAAGCCCCCAAACTCGATCTCCTAATGGCTTCCTTAGGTGACATCTGATTCTTAAACTCCTTGAGCTTCCTGCATCTAATTTCTGATTTAAATGACATCTTATAATTAGCATTTTCGGACCCAACGTGCGCTTCTTGGTCTTCTTGGCCCTTGTTCATTATTTGGAGATCATCTATGTGTTGGTCTTTGTTTCTCATTTGGAGATCACCCACGGCACATCTATTCCTTGCGCCCCTTGTACACTATATCGACCTTGTGAAGTTGCAGTCTGTCTCACACATTCCAAATCTACCTTACTGTCACGCTTTGGATGTTGTATATTGTGCTATTGTGTCCTGGTACTTGTAGGTGTAGGTGTAGGGAAAGGACTAGGTATCCCCGAAAGGTATGTACTCCTCAATGCACCCATCATTGGACATGATTTGCAAATCATGAATCTCAGGCTTATATATACAAATAGGGGAGTTGACATTTGCTATGACACGGTGTCTTTCCACCCGACTTTAACGTGTCCTTTGCGATCAATTCTGTTAACTGCAGAAGTTATTTTAACAAAGTAAGCTGAGTATTCTTAATCATCAATACATGTAAATGAGCTACAAAAAGAACATAAGTGTTTCGCCACTACCTTTGCTTAGTTGGAGGTCGAACACCAACATGCTCTTGAGAGTCACCAAGCCTTATTGAAGTTTGATTGCTACTTATACAGACCATTTCTTAAAAAGAAAACGATAGAAAAATGAAATAAAAGGAAAAAAAATCAAGGGAACACTACTATATAATAATCAATCACCAATCGGATAACTATTAATCACTAATAACACGACTATGGATCACCAACAAATAGAAGTGGAAAGTTTTAAAAGCAGCTCAAAATAATTAAGCACTTATTCAAGAGATCACCACACACCATGTTGTAGAACACCAAGAGCACAAGATGTAAGATGGATATGCGATTGCACAAGAACAACTAAATTTTTTTTTTTAAGAGATCAGTAATCATATAACAAACGATCACTAATCAGGCAACTATTGATCAGTAATAACACTTTTATTGATGATCGACAAACGGAAGCAGTAAGTTCCAAAAGCAACTCAAAATAATTGAGAACTTATTCAAGAGATTACTAACAGCGTGTTCATAGAACAACAAGAGCACAGGAAGTAAGATGGATACACAATTCCAAAAAAACAACTAAAATATTTATTTGAGAGATCACTAATCACATAACCACCAATCACTAATTAGGCAACTATTGATCACTAATAACACGTCTATTGATCACCATCAAATAGAAGCAATAAAATCAAACGGCAAATGGAAAAAAATAAAGAATTATTCAACACATTTACAAATCTACTGATCATTAATAACATATCTGATGATCACTAAGAACAGAAAAGGCTAAGTTGTACAAGAAAATTGCACGAAAACTGAACATACATTTAGCATATCACTAATCTTACCCATAACAATCACTAATAACAAAACTATTGATCACCAAACTGAGAAGGAATCAATAACAACAATCATGAAAAACCACATACATATTTACATGATAACTACAATTGCACCTATTGATCAATATATACATTTCTATTAATCACTAATTATTTAAGTAATTTCAGTGGAACTTGCAAATAGGAAAACGTGTAAATCTCCAAAAAATAAAAGTCATCGAAAGCAGAATTTCTAGGTCTGTATCTGTACAAAAAGTGCACATACAACACTCACGATGAGATTAAACTTTAGGAAATAAAAGCTAAATTTGAAACAAACTTACCTACAAACATTAAATGTTTGATTAACACGACATTCTACCCTAGAAAATCAAACACAATACAATGATTCCATTATGATATCATATTAACCCTAACGAAAACACCAAACCCCAAAAAATCGCAGCAAATTACAAACAGCACCTACAAATGCAAAGTATCAACAACAAATTGTCCGATAAAAAGCTGCGAACAAGAAATGCAAGATGAAAATTTTGACATAAAGGCTTGAAAAGACACCAATAAATGCAATTGGAAGTGACAATTTTAGGTAAGACGAGAACAAGCAGAAAATTGAGAAGCATAAGTGAAAACTACAGCGAATCAAGCACAATAAAAACTTGGGGAAGAGGGTAAGCATGAGAGAGAGGGAAATTTGTACCAGGCCATGCGACCTTATCAAATCTAGTCTATTAATCAAGATCCAATGGTGGCTACCGCATCATCCCATTCACCCCATAGAGAAGCACATCCGACACAGTAGCTCCCATCTATGAGCGTC
>JAKOGI010002932.1:0-22500 GCA_029747015.1 Carnegiea gigantea
TATATGTGTTTGTGTATATCTATATGTAACAAGCGAGTAATACTGGAAATGGAGCGCAATCATAATGACTTGAGAATTGCCGCCGGGGGCCAAAAATGGTTGGACAGTCTTCTTACACTGGCTGTGGAAAAGGATCACCATATAAGATGCATGACACATAGGATTCTGCCAAGGAAGTGGACAAAGTGTAAGAATCTGCATGATTGTAAATTTAGTTCGATTCTACCTCTAATATGGAGTCCGGATGTGTGCTCCTTTGCCTGGTCTGAGATGATTCAAGAATATATGAAGCCCTAGCACAAGAATGCCTTCTTGAATGAGGGACATGAGATCTTCATGGCCTAACATTCTCCTTTGGTCCCTTTTGGCATAAATAAACGCAAGCCAATGAAAGCGAGTAGTATACAAAATCAACTTAAAGTGAGTAACTCATCTCATTCATTTGAGGATGATGGAAAGTAAAAAGGTTCATAAATGCTCTCCTCATGTACTGGAAATGGCGCACTATCTGCCCAGAGTGTAGCAATTATACCAAAAAGTAGAAGTAGTCAGATGGTTGCAGCTTAACTCATGACAAACAGGTAATCAACATAGTTACCCCAATAAAAGTAGTAGGAAACAGGATCTCAAGGCATTCCAACTCAGGAATCACTAGAACCTCTACAAAGGTGGTGTGCTCCTCTTATCCAGCTATAAGAATGTTCACGATCGGTATAGGAGCTTTGGCATCCGTTACCTGTAAACCAATAATTACGAACGTTAGCATCATAAAAATTTTGAGTTAAGGGAGGGAAGCATGGGAAAAAAATATACCATGTGAGTCATGAGCGGTTGGAGATGGGTGGTGCAATTGCCATCGGAGTCAATACAGTCCCCAAGATAGATTCCTGCCTTCATCTCCACCATGTCCTCTAGGGTAAGGGTTCTCACAGAAAACATAGACGGGGGTGGATCTAAAGGGACAAAAGGAGCCACTGGTTGGCGTCTTGAGCGGCAACCCATTCACCCAGCAATTTACAAACGAAGCTGAACGATCCTTCCATAAGGACTTGCCATTGAGTGTAGAGTTGGGTTGCCTAAACTTCAGGAGTTGGGATACGATTCTCCCATGGATGAAAATTAGTCTACAAAAAGAGGGTATTAGGAGAGTAAAATTTAGAAGTTGAGCTATTTTAAGAGGAAATGACATTACCGTTTAAGGCATTGATAGTTGCATGGAGATGCTGAAGATCTCCCAATTGGGACTGTGGTTCTGCTTGATCCGCAAGATCATTGTAGGGAAACTTATAGGAGCTCGCGACCTAGATTAAAGAGCCAGGAAGTACTTATAAAACCAAAGCTACAGGATAAAACATCTAGTGTAAAATGCTAATGAGTCTAAAAGGAGATAAAAGGAAGAAAAATTCATCACCTTGATAACTCTCCATAAATCCCCAAGTGGTATACTCATAAGTTGTTCCCCACGAGTTTGCTTAGTTTTGCGCATTCTCTGGTGCATCCACTAATAAGGGTAGATAATGCAGGAACTCCCTAGTTCAAATTTCAAATTTCTTACCCTGCTCAAGTCGATTAGGTTAATCAAGTAATAAAAATGACAGCGATTACTAAGATCGACAAAGGTACTAATGGTAAGAAGAAGCGTGAAAATGATGCGAGGCTGTTGATTGGGCTAGTGTTGTGCCCACCGCTCACCATCTTACATCAAATCAATGGGAATGCTACAGGAGAAGTGATCCTAATAAGGAATTGATTCCATGATAAGAACAAAAAGGTGCAAGAGTTGGTCACGACAGGTTTAAAAATCCTTTTGGTATAATAATGATTCCCCGGTAAACCTGAGGCCTATTAGTATAGCAAAATCGGAAAGGGGGTAATAGTCATCTCACTAAATGGAGGTGAAAGGTGTTGGTTGTGTACTAGAATTTTTCAACTACACCACGAATAACACAATGGTCGATTAAATTTGATACCCTGTTTAATGTGGAGTAGAATGCACCGAAACCTGCATGCTCCAACAACGCTCATATTGGAACTCTTCGAGACCTTAGCTCCCTTATGAACTTCCTAGGGGCACGGGCACCCCTACTTAGATCATCATGAAAATAAGAAGGTGTAAAATGACATCTAATTCACATTAAATGTAAAAAAGAAATAAAGTGAAGAAGAAATAACACGAATTGTGTTTATGGCAGCATGACTAGATGCCTAATAATTGGCATCTAGTAAAAGGTCAACTCCATCATAAGCATCGATAGGCCTCTATTCCCTCAATATAAAGGAATCGTAAGGGAGCTTTTGATTCATATGGGGGTGGGTGAACTTTTCGTACACTCCTGTCTTTTTTTCCAAACTCAACTATGATATTTCTAATGAAGAAAGGAGAAAATGGAAGAAGTTGAGAGGGAAGTGCACACTCAAAAGCAAGATAGAAGGATTGTGTGATTTATCTAGGCGAAGGGGAATATTTTTAGAAGAAGAAGGCAACCAAAGGAAGGGAAACTGGATGGGTTCCACTTGATGATACTTTACCAAAAGTATCAAGATAGAGCATGTAAAATCAAGGAATAAGAAAGCAAAAAAAGAAGAGCCAAATGCATAAGGGACCCAACTGGCATCCATGTATGTAACCAGGAGAGAATCCAAGAAATCAAAGTATCTAATGCACATAAAAAAAAAAGCAATAAAAAGGAGGAATACTATTATGGGGACCCGGTGTGTGCAACCCCTATGCAGGCAATCTTGAAAAATCAATTAAAGAAAAAATGATATCTAGGGCTTCAGCCAATTCCTAAAGAAGCAATCTCACATGCATAAATTATCAATAGAACAATATCTATTAGAACTTGGCCTTAACTGAAGCATTGGTTTATAGGTTTGACATTAGGAAAATATTTTCTTAAGATAACTTAACAAAGTCATTCCAAGTGAAAACAAAATTAGCAACTAAGCCATACATCTATATTTTAGCAGAATCTTTTCAAGCGAAAGGAATTAATTTCATTCTAACTACATCAGCATATATATAACGAAAATGCATCATGGAACATATTTCCTCAAATTCTTTCAAACACATATATGTATCCTTTAAACCAACAAACTTAGAAAGCATTTAAGTGTAATGAGGTGTTAGTTCAAAAGTCACATTAGGTCCTAGGTCAAGCAAGTTAAAACATAATGGTGAAGTACCCCTTGGAAGATAAAAAATATTATGCAAAGGTCTCTCTTGTACCATTTCCTATGCTTCTAGTTCAGGTTTGGGTTCATGTTCAGATTGATGCATCTTCCACACCCACAAAAGTATATGTGGCCTTTTTCATTTTCTGATATTTTCCTACTTTTTTAACACAAAACAGAACGGAAAACAAAATTTAAGAGAACAAAAGGTAAAGAGAAAATTAAATAGAAAATGTAACAAAATAATAAACTCATGATCATATGCACAAAAAATTTCACAAAATCAAGCAGAGTATGCACATATATATTTTTTTCAATTTTTACTATCCCAGAGTAAATTAGAAAAATAAATTAGAAAATTATACGAAATTAAAAAGTATATAGTAAATTAGTTCTAAAAATTAAAAAAAATTATGAAAATTCTACAAAAATTCTCCTAGACTCTAAAATGACATAGAAACTTGCTATAAATACCAGAAAAGTAAAATAAGCACAAAATTTGCATAGAAAATCAAAACAGAAAGCCTAAAAAATAATAACTCCACAAAAACCGTTCTAATTCTGCATGTTCTGCCTTTACTATACTATTCATAGCTTCGAATTTTTTTAAATTTTTTTTGAATGTAAAGATAACTATAAACTAACAAAAACAAAAAAAATCAAAATGAAAACATAAATTCTAAACCAAAAAAGAAAATAGGAACATAAAATTTCTAAACTACTTACTTTAGAAAACTTAAGACTAAATAAACACTAACACAAAGTCAAAATTTTAAAAAAAACAACAAACACTTAATTGACTAATTTAAGACTTGACTTACAACATAATTTCATTAGACCATCCCCAACAATTGTGTCAAAAACTTTGGTGTGATTTTCTGTAAAGATAATGTTTATACAGCAAAGCACACGACTTCTGCCATAGCACTTTAGGGTTGGTCGACAAGGATGGATACCCGTAAAATTAAGTTTTAAATAACTAGTTTAACCAAACATCATACCATCTTAATAAAATAAACCAAGTCATATGTAATCTTAATTGAAATGAAATGACATGGTTAAAACTAACCAAAATCCAACAAGCCTATAGCCATTTGTCAACCTGATAAGCAATAAATAACCAACACATGACACAACCCATGAGCTCTACTAGCATGTGAGGAGAAAAGGAGAAAGAAAATGCAGGGGACCACAAATTGTATCATAGTCCCAGGTATATGGACCCCAGCACTTTTTTTTTGGGCTAAAATGCACACAGACATCGGTCGTTTACTCATCCAGCGGTTGGTGTGTTTGCTAATGCACTTTGTTATTAAGGCCATGAGCTCGAATCTGCAACCTGCTAACTTTTTGTTTTCAACTTTCTCATGGGGTTGAGCATTTTGTTTTATATACCTGAGCACTTTAATGTATCTAGTTAAGCATTTTGTTTTACCCACTTAAGCATTTTTCGGGTTTATAGACCTAAGATTATGATATAAGCACTATAGGGAGCTACAAAATTAGCATGCCACGAGTGCATTAGTAAGAAAAAGAAACTAAAAAAGATGGGGGCTTATACGTGGGATAGGAAGAGAAAGAGATGAGATTGGGGAGAAGGTTAGAAACTGGTTGCTCAGCTGGGCCTATGGAAAGGCCAAAGAATAGGTTGAGTAAGAAAGAGAAGAAGGCAGACTGGGCTGTGAGTAAGCAAACACACTGGCCTTTTTGTCTATGTTCCTTTGCTTCAATCTTTATCCAACATTTCTTTCATTGTTCTCTTTTGGCATCCCATTCAAACAATTTGCTCACTCTCTTTAAATTTCCACAATCTCCACAAGTTAAATAAAATCATGCTAAAATCCTAGTTTAGCAATTTATTTTGATCAAATATTAGACAAGCAAGAGTACAAAAATGTAAGAATTTCTAGCTGAGCACCATGGCTTGCCTTTTCGCTATCAAAACAACATGAGATATAGGATTCAAATCCCTCATTATAGAGGGAGAATATTTACACCTAATATAGAAGTTGAAGCTTAAAGGAAGCCCTAAAAAGCCTTTGGACATATGGTAGTTGATATTCCAAACTTTTTGGGTAATTTTAATTTTTTGATTTGGATTCATGTTAAAAAACTGGGAAATTGAGTAGCTCATTCCCTACCTATGACCTTATCATTCTACAGATAGAATTTGGTTAGAGGAAGGGTCTAATCTTGGACTTAGCCTTAGACGATATGCATGCTTTACTTGATTCAAATTAACAAATTAGCTTTAAGGCTTTTCAATTAAAAAAGTGTTTTGCTATAGTGGTTCTCCAACACGAAGGCTCTTGCTCCTACTCAAAGGAATTATTACTCAATCTAAGACAAACTTTGTGAAATGGGCTGTGATTTAGAACAATAGGAGTGGATCAACTAATGGAACAATAGCTTGGGGTTTTGGGTACTGCTTCTAGAAGACAATTAGCAGCTAGCTAGATCCTCATGCCAAGGTGTCGAGGGGTGAGACTCGATTTTTGATTAAAGTTGCTATCAAGGTTTCATCTATTGAGAAGACATTTTCCAGCCCTAATAGAGATGTAAAGATACTTATGATGGCTTGACTCCTTCTTGATTGAGAACCTCATTAGAAGCTGAGGTTGAAAATAATGAGAAAATCTATTTGGAATAATTTTGATATTAATAAACTAAAAAATGCTAGGCCTAAGCTATCTCATATCAAACCACAACAACATAATGAGCTTGTGTACACTAAGATATGTATACAGGATCTTCAATCCAAAGATGAATTTTGGGAAGTTGGTGTTATTTACTATGCACTAGGATCTTCCCTACCTTTTCCTTATGTTGAATGGATTTGTTAGGCATACTTGGTGTAACTATCCTATTGATAGAGTTATGATGATGAGGAACAGTATACTGCTGGTGCACTTTGCTTCTATTGACATTCTTAATGAAGTCTTGCAAGTGAGGTTCTAGCAATGTGACAAAAAGTCATTCATTGTTAACCATCGAATCCCTCATGCAAAAAAGGAGAAAGCTGAAAATGTTCTTGTGTGGGTGTAGTTTCCATAACTAGGTTTGGAAGATTACAAGCTTACATTTTTTTGTAAACTTGCTAGTACCTTGGGGGCGCTCATTATGGCCATTAAGAGCATCATGAGCAAAGATAGGATTCGTTTTGCTCGTGTTTTAATTGATCTCACCATTACAAAGGAGGTCCTTAAAACTGTTATTTTATTATGATAAGAAATGACATCAAGGGCTGGACTATATTGTCTTTGGATAGAGGCAAATTTTATATGGAAAATGCAAACGTTATGGTTATTCTACAAAGAGTTATAGAAAACAAGATGGTAATTTGCAGTGAAAGCCTAGGTACCAGCCAAGCAACACTCAGCCAGTTCTAGATGAGCTAGCAGTGAAAGAAGCAAATATTGAGTGGCAAGTTATGCAAGGCCAGTCTATCAGAGTCAAAACTAAATTACCATGACATCCTAGGATCTCAAGTCCATAAGAGATTCCAAATTTTACTAATACTATTACATAGATGACAACCTTCTGAGTTGTAGAATCAAGTAGAGAAAGATGGTGGGAATATTAGTCTTCATCTTCTGAAAAATAGAGAATATGGCAATGTAGAATATAAAGGATTTTAATATCCCCAATAAGCAAAAGGCATAGCTTGATGTCTACAAGAGAAGTAAGGTTGGATTCATTAACATTGTGGATACTTAGATTAGGTAGACAAATTATAACAAAATTGAAGCTAATTTACATGGTTGGAAGCACTTTGTCAATTACAATGCTCATTTTACAGGGAGAATTTAGTTGATATGGAGGTCAGCTCACTTTTAGGTTGCTATTGTTTTCTCTACAGCTCAGTCGGTGCACCACTATGATGTTTGCCACAAGTTCTTTGTAAGACAGTTTCATATCATTATGAATTATGGCTTTAATGCTATTCAGGACAGGATGAATTTTTGGGAGGCTAAAAGAGCTATCAATGTGCATGCATCTAGATCATGGTGTTGGATAGAGGGCTACAATCATGTTCCAAAAAAGTTGATGATAGGATAGGTGGCATTCTACTTTCTTTTGATTTCCAATCATATGTATATAATGTTGGATTGTCAGATATTAGATAGTGAGGATGCAGATGTGCTTAAACAAATAAAGAAGAAGATGGTTGTGGAATATTTTCAAAGATGGATAAAGTCTTGGCAGATTCTATTTAGCAAACCACATATCTTGACTCTCAGGTTATATTTCTACCCAATCATTGTATTCCATTGTTGAAGAGATTCCAAATGTTGGATTCATTCCTTTTAGTTACTTCCACCTGTAGCTCTTTTGTGATACTTTTGAAGTCATTGTAAGAAGGGATTGGAATAAGCTTATAGTTGGTACTCCTATGTACCAAATTTATTAGAAGTTAAGGAAGCTTGAAGAAAACCTCTTAAGGAACTAAATAGAGATGCGTTTGGTGAGGTTCCTGCTCAGTTAGATAAGGTAAGAGGAGATACTATAGGTGAAATTGGTGCAACGTAATCCTTTTGGTCGTGACCTTATTAGGAAGGAGAATCTTATGTGCAGAAGGGACAAAGAGCTTTTATGTGTAGAAAATTAAAGTTGATTAGCTTAATTTATACCCCACCATGGCCATAATTATTGAGAAGATATTTCGTTTGATTATGGCCATTAGAAATCAAAATGACAGGGTTTTTTTTTTTTTTTGTGAATACAAATATGAAGCAAGAAGCTATCACAGTAGCATTTCCTCTATCATAGATGCTCAGGGTCACTAGTTGTGGACTCTCAAGAGGTAATCAATCACTATGTGCAGTTTTACCAAGATTATCTTTGGTCTTCTTTGCATTGTTTCTAAGGTTGTTGGTATAGGTTATGTGTCAACTACTAAGTAGAAAATGGCTTTGTTATCTATCCTTGATCATAGAGCCCTCGACCTAATAGGTATGGAAGTTATATCTTCAAGAAGAGTAACCATATCATTGGAAAGGATATTGCTGAAGTTATACTTGATTTTTAAAGTGGGGTAATCAATTAAGGAGTACGAACAAGACTCTTATCACTTCAGTTGTAAAAGTTGAGAATCATTCTACTGCAGCATATTTTAGGCCTATCTTGTTATAGTGCACTATACAAATGCATTTTGAAAATGATTTTGTCTAGGCTTAAACCTTTGCTTCCTATATTTTCCAATGAAAATCTCTAGCAGAACTGTGGCTCATAATAACTTGTAAGTAGAAGATTTGACAAGGGTGTATAGAAGAAAGAATGTCTCTTCTAGGTGCATCTTGGAGACAGATTTAATACAGGCTTGTAGTATAATTTCTTGGGAGTTTCTGGGGAAGTTGCTACTAGCTTTTGGCTTTTCGTATACATTATACAAGTAGATCATGTGCCTTATTGCTTTGTACCAATTTTTCCTTGGTTATCAATGGAAGGATACATGTTTCTTTTCGTGGGGCTAAGGGACTTATAGATGATTATCACGTTTCTCCTCTTTTATTTCTCTTAGTGATAGGATTTATCTCTAGGGCCTTGGCTACATTCGTGTTGGACACTCGGTTTAGATTCCATCCTCATGGTAAATTTCTTAAAGTCGTAACACTCTCCTTTCCTAATGATTTCCTACTCTTCTATAATGATCATAAGCCAACTGTGGAGAAAAATATGGATGTGCTTAAAAATTTTTCAACAACAAACAGCAGGTGTTTCAAAGGAAGTTAAAGCTTAATTATGGTATACTATTGGCTTCTCATTGGGTCGCTTTCATATGGGATCAAGGGTTCCTTTGAACCCAAGTAGATGGTCCAAGACTAAATTTTACAGTTAGGTGGACAAAAATATTAAAAGAAGCAAGTATTGTTCTTTTAAGAATCATTTTTATGTAGCAGGGGTGCATAACTTTATCTTGCTTTCCTTGCATGTCAATTTTTTTTTTTTTTTGGGGGATGAGCAATCAAAAGTTATGTTTAAAAACAACAAGGAGATGTCACAGATGGATATGAGTCTTCTATTTTCCTACTTCCTCAATGTTTGAAAAGGAAACCCAGAGTAGATGTAGGAACTTTTTTTGGTCTCAACATAGCGGCCACAGCAAGAGCATTTATGTTGCTTCAAAATTTGCTTGTAGACTCAAAAGGCTTAGGGACTAGGCATTAACAACTAGAGCTATGTTGTTATTACTAAACACTTATGCACATTGACTAATAATAAGCAATGTCTTTGGTTGAACTAAATTTAAAAGATTTACTTCAAGAAACAAACACCTATGGATAGTTTTGCTGTAGATACCTTGACATAATAAAATTTCATCTAGATTATTTTGTTTTTTGTCTTAAATCTGGTATTTGGATAAATTAAGTTGAGGAGAACAGGATTTATGGCTTCAGTCTACTTCAAAAACACAACCTCCTTAAAAATCTGTGACGTCATTTACCAATTAGTCTTGCTATTTTACCTGATGTTCCTAATCGGTTAGTGTAGCACCAGTTAAAGTTTCTTGTGGAGGCATGTTACTGGCATAAGAGATATTCATAAAATTGAGCATAACCCCTCTCCCCAATTAAAAAAAAAAAGATGGTAGGCCCTACATCAGTTAAGGATAATGATCACCTTGTTGGAATCTCTAGTACATTCTCAATGTGAGTTTGAATTTTTGTAAAAACCAAGGTTTGCCACTTTTAGTTGGTTGTTCATATTTAAAACTATACAGTCATATATTTTTAAGCTGGCTAAGTCTGAAGACTACCACAAAAGGGCAGGCACGATTAGACTTAGGACTTAACAAGTCAAGATGATAATCTTGACTAATATCTTGACAAATAGTGAATCTTTGTTTGCATGTATCACATAGATTAGTATGATCAACTTGTAGAAATGTTTGCAGAATGAGACTGCCTACATTTAAATTTCTTCATAATTTACATAAGTGAAACTGGCATTGGAGTTATTGTATACAAATTCGTGTGGTCTGTATATATATTTGTTGTGATTTAGTTAGGACTTGATTGATCAGAGATCTTATTAAGTTCTTGTTCTTCTCACTTTAAACACATAAATAACTTGAAATCTCCCTATACCCTGATGAGGTTGCAAAAAGAATTTAAATTTCTATACAGCTAGCATAATTATGCAGTA
This sequence comes from Carnegiea gigantea, assembly GCA_029747015.1. Taxonomy (NCBI): domain Eukaryota; kingdom Viridiplantae; phylum Streptophyta; class Magnoliopsida; order Caryophyllales; family Cactaceae; genus Carnegiea; species Carnegiea gigantea. The sequence goes on from JAKOGI010002932.1 coordinate 10,321, forward strand.
AAACTCATGTATCATTATGAACTTATCCCTGTATTATGAGACGGGTGATCTAATTATGCATAACCTTAACCCTTAGACACATATCTGTATCAAGACTTCAAGCCAGAGTCCAGTAACATAGCTGAGAATAAAAACATTAAACTTTTCTTCTTTTTTGTCCGAAAGCAAAATCACATCAAACTTATACCTTGTTACAAGTGCCTACACATAAGGGAGCATCAAGAATCAAAGTTCAAATGAAAAGAGGATCAGCATAGAGCACACTGACATTATCCTTGATAACTTTGGCTGGCTGAGTGAAGCCATTCGAGTACTTGTAAAGGACATTCACTAAACGGTGAAGGTTAAAGACGCGTTGGAACACTGGTTTAGGGACCTCTTGCTCCTTATGATCGTCACAGTTTTTAGTTTTACATATACTTAAAGCTACCTCATTTATATCCTTCCATGCATCCTCTATCATTTTCTAAAATTTTTCTATTGCTTCTCGACTACTTACACTATATTCCTTCATGTAGCATTCGACAGCTGAAGGTGCATCTCCTCTTGCTTGCCGCTCCTATTGTGCTTGTCCATGCAAAAATGTGCCAAATCAAAAAATATGAAGAGGAAATCATACTCTCATTCTATCACCACTACAATACCCACACTTTTTCTTGGTTAGAAGATAACATATATAATCATCCTATTGGTGAAATAGTATAGATATTTTAGAGAATTGTTTATTTGTTGTCTGTCATTGAAGAGCATGAAGTATGTAGTTTTTGCATTTGAATATGCTTTATTGTATGCTGTGACTATGACAACTTTGGTGGCCTTAGTCAATCTAACATGTGAATATGTACCATTAAACTATCTATCACTTGAAGGACAGTCCACCATACCTCATGAGTTTGAATATCATCGACGAGGCGACAAATGAGCTCACAACCTCTAATGGACTTGGGGCTTGTCTTATAAGTTGATAAGGCATTATACCATCAATTTCATCCATACCATCAAGCTTGAGATGAGGAGGATGGGTCCATTTCCTGTGAACCTTTCCTCAACCATGTATTTCGCATAAGTTAGTGTGTATCCAACCTCACGCCTCTTCACTTCTTCCATGTAGTTCAGTATTGAATCCATCACCTAAATTTGTGATTTGAAACCATTTACTAATTCAACAAAAATTGCTGATAGTGTCATCTTAAAATTATGTAACAATTCTATAATGTGAATCCTACCAAAATTGTGAAAATAGAATTTTGGAAAATTCACACATAAGTGGTGTTACTCCTCAGTAAGTACAAAGTTTTTTTTCCCTAAATACAAAAAAAAAGGTTTAAATTTAAAGCAACAAGAGCTAAAAGCTTTCATTATTAAGAGGGTTACATGTGTATTAAAGATGAGGAGATAGAAAGATCATAAACAAGAGAACGGTCTTACTAGCTCTTTTCCATATTCAATTCATAGGGTAGCAAAATCATCGTAGAGGTTTATGACAAACTCGTCACATTTTTTGATAATTTGTCCATTGCATTTAAGTCCCACCTATATGGAAAATGGGTACATATTGGAATAAAATAAAAAATAAACAAGAAATTGAGCATTAACCTATTCAAAATTCCATACATATATACCTCTCAAATGTAGTGGTGAGGAGTTAGAGTTCCTCAAGGGTCCCATAGGCATCGTAAGTATCATCTAACACAATGATCACAAGAACAACTTTGACAAGTGATATTCTACCCAAAGAGTATTTAGGCTCAAAGTATACACCATTTGCTACAAAGTGGCTTTCCATACCTCTGTCTCTTATGTAAGGAAGCCTTTTTGTAAAGTTGAATGAGCTCCACCACCAAGACATGTACATGGAAAAGAGTGAAAATTGACTTTGTTAGATTTATTTTTTTAAAGGAAGCCTTTCTATGTAAGTTAGCCAACGTACCTTCTAGGCCTCTTCTATAGGATGTAAGCCTAGTACGTTTATAGGTAAGGACGACTAGATTAGGCCCAATGGAGATCCTAGCCCTATACCATCCCATAATACACCTGTAAAAGTACCACCAAATCTGCCGAGGAAATTGTGTCCATTTGGATTAAGACAATACAGGGTTTTATTGGATCAATATAACTAGCTTTTAGGTAGAGCTTTTTCAATAGATTTCGCTATGCAAAACCATGCATGCAAGACTACAGACATACTTTTGTAGTTGGCTCAATTACCTTCAATGTAGCATCTGCAATATGTTGAAGTCCATCTTAGCAAGGTGTAAGATTGTTTCATTCCGAGACTCATCTTTCTCATATATTGAAATGAAATGTCAATTCCCCGCCCTCAACATGGTGTGGTGCAATGGGTGCTTCAGGACTCGACGAGCCTGCTTAGAGGATTTAGCGATTGAGTTGAGGAAATTGGTAGTGAAGATGAGGGCATTTTTAAGAATTTCCTCCCCTTGCACCCTCAGATGTGCAGCTTCATACAATCTCACCATGTCTTTAACATCACTTCTTATTGTTTCTGCAAACTTACCTTTACTATTGGTGAACTTCTTAAATACATCTGAGTTTAACACATCTGTGTTAGTTGAAAATCATCCCTAACAAAAGCTTGTGAATTTTTCATTGGATTCTTAGAGCCAAATAAATTAAAACCACTTGTATTTAGATTTCGCTAAAACCGATGAGGTGAGACCCATATTAGTAGTGACAATGGTGTTGTTGTTCTATATATTAGTTAAAAATAAAACATTTTGACCCCAACAAGATATTAAGTAGATGTGATTGATGTATACAATCAACATCCAAGTGCTTATTGAGATCTAAGTCTATCCTCACCACAAGGAATGTTATATCCATTTTGCCTGAAGATTCGAAATTGTGTAGTAGTGTCACATAAATCACCGTCAATCTTGAAATCATTTCCATTGAGTTGCTTAAAAATTTGATCTAACATCACTTTAATTTCATGCCCATTGAAGTAGGAGATGCCTAGATATTCCACTGCATCAATCAACCCCATCTTATTGCCCATATTAAGAGAATAATTCACTAGCATCGCTTGTACTTCTTTCTTTAGTGGCTCAATCTCTTCGTTGTACCTTTCTAGCCTCTGCTCAATGATATACTTGCTAATCATTTTACAAATGTCTCTATTTGTCTTTGTTTACAAATTTTTATATTTTCCTTATTTATTACTTTCTGTAAGGATGACAGATAATGTCATGCTTCCTAAAATTTATTACACAAATTTTATGTCTACCATTTTCGTTGTGATCGGGTTAATGTTGATTTCAGTCTGAGTGTGTTTCAAGTTTTGTCCTTGTTGATGCAGGTCTAGGTTGAATTTGTTGTCACTTCATTCATGTCTAGAACTAGAAAATTTTCAGGGAAGGTTCAAAAAAAAGTTGTGCCGTATAGGTGATTCATATTCCTGGACTTTTTTTTTTATGTTCATTTTCTTTCTTTAAATTTTGCACCTCCAAACACACGCCCCTAGGATGGAAAATTTGAGGTGGATCTATTTTTGTCTGTGTTAAACAAATTAAAGTTGTGCCATTTTGGATATGAAGATTGGGTAGGACTTCAGGTCAATCAAATTAGGTAATTAGTTACTTGGTTAGTTTTATCGATCACATTGAATTGAAGTTAAGAAAATTATTTGCCTACATTAATTGGGCCTAGGAAAATTTGATAGAATCATAAAAAATTAAATGAATAAATAATATGAATAATTTTACCAAATTGTCTTCATTGGAGACGCTGATGAATTTGTCACCCTACATATCAATTGGAAACTGAGCAAGAGGACGATTAACAACATTTTTGTCTTGGAGTTGGCCGCCCGTAGTTGTAGTTGTTGGCATGTAACCAAGTTACCAAGTTACCAAGACAATTGTAACTAAATCTCAAGTACGTTAATTCTCAAATGTCAAGTATATGGTAAAACCACACCACGCACCTTATCTGCTTTCTTGACCACACCCAACATACAATGTCGTAAATGTTGCTCCTCAAGTTAGGCTAGCTTGGCAGTGAGTAACAATTAGTTGTCACAGCTTGAAAGTCTCTTAGTATCATGTTTTCAGCATAAGAATATTCGATTATATTTATCGGTGAAAGAATGGTCATAGTTAGTTAAATTTGAAGTTAGTTAAATTTGAAACAATATAAGAACAAATGGTCCATCATAGACTGTCATGAAAAGCCAGATGCCATGCAGGATGTCAACCAACTAGGTCTGTTGCCCTCCAAATCATATAATAGTGTGCATGAAATATACAATCTACTTGTTTGAACAATTTATGTAGAGTGGTGCCATGAATAGGATCAAAAGATACGCCGATGATTTCAACGTTGAATAAAATATGTGTTCGCATAAATCAATCAAAGGGGTGAAGACTTTGTGTAAATTAATGTTAGGGAGGCTAGTGAACATACAAATGGGAATGGAACCCACACTGACTATGCATCTATGTATGAAAATTGAGAGTTAATGAATGATTTCAGTCCAAAGGCCTTCTTTTTGAAAGCTAATTTAAAAAATTCCTCTTAAGGGGCTTGGGAGCACATGAATTATTCGCTACATTTACATACAAAAATAGTGGTGTAACCAAGTGGAGTTGAGCCCGATTCCAAACCAAATTTGGTCAAACCAAATCCGCACCAAGTTTTTACCAAGCCAAACTTTCATAATAGATTTTTTTCAATTTTATAATTGAAAATTATACGAAACTTAACTTGAACATTATTGAAAAATTCTTTACTTTGCAATACTGCATCTCCTACTCAAAGAAAAAACATGGAACAAAGGTTATTTTTTAAGCCAAATCTTACTAGGCTTGGATTGACTTGATAAGTATACGAGTTAAGCCCAAGCCAAGCCAAACTTTGGTCGAACCTAGCATGAACCAAGCTTTGACTAAGTCGAATCCAAGGACTCGTCAAACTGACCCAATTGTCTTACAAACCTAATGCAAGTATGAAAGGCCCAGCCGTGGGAAGCAAATTTCAAGTAGTAGGAAGATATATAGAAAAGAGTTTTTTTTTTTTTGGGGGGGGGGGGGGAGGAAGCAGCAACACATAGTGGAGCAGCCAAATAACTAATTAATGATGAACTACAACATGATGCTGACATGGAGAATGAAAGAAACGTCGGTTATTTGAGGAGGCCTGATCAGGAATTACCGAGGTCTGCTTCCCATCTAGTAGTCGTATATGATCGGGTGTGCTAGCTAGAACGGTGCGGTCTCTGAATGAGGAGGTGACAATACAGTTAGGGGTGGCAATGGGGCGGGTTTAGCCGTACACTCATCCACACCGATTTTCAAAATTAATACCTATATCCATACCCATATTCATCGGGTATGGTAAAGTTATATTCATATCCATACCCACTGGGTATCACGGGTATGCAGGTTTTATTCGGATGCATATAGACAAAAAAGAATTAAACCATTTTGTACCTATATTCAACATCGAATAGCCAATATGTCACATTAACACCAAACTTCCAATAGAATATCGTATCACATCAAACACAACTAAAAGCCTGCTAATCAAAGTAGTAAATTAGCACTTGATAATTACAGTTTTAAAAAAAATATTCCGCCGAAGTCTTGAATATCGTACAACTCAAAGCAATTAGCAAAATATTCAAATACAAGTAACAAATTAGAGCTTTAAACAAATGGGTATGGGTTTTATATGGGGCGGGTATGAGACGGGTACAGAACGGGCATTGATAAAAGGGGAATGGGATGGGTATGGGACGAGTAGGACCTATACCCATACCCATACCTATATCCGTACCCATTTTAGCAATACCCGTTCCATACCTCATTTTTTTTTCAATTTTTGCCACCCATATCCATACCCACTGGGGCAAATTTTGCGAGTTTTAGACGGATATGGATTTTTTTGCCGGTTCTAATTATAGTGGCTAACGTTGCTGGGGTGGCATGCATGTGTACTGTAATATAGTGGTTGCCAAGCAAAATGACAATAGGTTACCTATGATTTCTATATCGCAGGAGGCTTGTGATGCATGTGATGTACACAGCTATTCGAAATAAGCAAGCAATATTAAAAAAATCAAGTATAACATCAGGAGTGGAAAACAAGGTTGGGCATCATATTGCAATAAAGCTAACAATTATATTGGTTGAAGTCTCGTGCTCTCAGCGACGGTGTTAGTAGCAGGTTCTTCTTAGTTTATATTGTTTGGATAGGCGCTAGTTGTTGCATTGATTTGTGTTTCTTGGCTGAAAGTGCAAAAGCTACCAGATCACCCTAGAGGGGGGTGAATAGGGTGATAATCAAAATCGCAATTTAATCGAAATAAAGTGCGGAAAAGAAACGTGGACAAAATACAAGCGAATTTTTTAATGAGATTGGGCCTCAACAGGCTTAATCCCCGCCTAGAGTTCCCTAACTCTAGAATTAATCCGAATCTTTATTAGGAGAGATGATTACAACTCTAGAGTACACCTACTCCAAGTTTCAAGACCCAAGTTGACACCCTCAACAAGACTTGGTAGAGTTGACCCTTCAACTCTATAATCCCACCTAAACACTACTTGAATAACTCAAAGAACAATAGCAAATTAAAGCTCAATCAATACAATAAGAGAGTGTGTTTGAGTATGCCAATGAATGCTTGTCTTGCTTGGTATGCTCTCAACCATCTTGCATATTTATAGGCAAGGCTTGGAGAAATAGAAGAAAAGTAGCCGTTATGCATAACCAGAATTCAACTTCAGTTCAAGGTCTTGAATGGCAGTTCAGTGCCGTTGAAGATTACACAATCCAGCTAGTAACGGCTAGTTGATCCAATTGGCTAATTTGCAACAGCTAGCATACCTTTTGTTGACTTAAGATCTTTTTGAGCTGCTTTGTAGGCCTTCCATATAAAAGGCAAATATCAATGATTTAAATATTGAATATTTGTTAAGAAAGGTCAAATATTTGCTAATTTTGACTCCCTAATAAAGTGACATATTTTATCTCATAATATCATAGTCAAATTTGAATTACAATATTATATCATAAAGATCATATATTCAAATTTGAATACTAAAATATTTCTAAGATATTATAATACCTTATATAATAAACATAATATGTTATTTAATAAACATACTAATTTACCAACTCCTTTTTGTCTTTCAGTAAAATATATTCATAAAATATATTGTAAGCTTAATGAAGCTAACAATCTCCCCCTTTTTGATGGAAGACAAAACTCCATAGATATCATGAACTTATGCATGGATTCATCAAACAACCAAATTAGCTTACCATTATCTTTCTCCCCCTTTTTGTATTTCATCAAAAAGGTTGCATAAGAAGGGGAAATCCAAAATGCATGTTTCATATGCAATACTTATGACCGTACACTTAGTACCTTCAAACTTATCCAATAAGAGCATTAGTACTAAGAAAGAGGATTCAGTATTAAATAAAACATATAGCCATAGTAGCATTTCAAGATCATATCCCAAACTAAACTAACTCCACCTTTAAAAAATAAATAATCAAGATTATGGCAAAATAATATAAATATTCCCTTATGGAGATGGACAATAACATTGATGCAAACACTAAGCATAAAATTATGTGCAACAATTCGGTATGATGTTTAAAATATTAAGCAAGCATACTAATATGTCACATGCCATGAAATAATACGATGGTTATTAATTATATCATGTTTACCTTCTAAAAATAATTGAGCAATTTAAAATTTGAAAATGAAAATTTCTCAAGTAGGAAGTAAATCATGCAAAGGTATTACATCACTTGATACATTACCTAATTGGTAGCATTTTAACATCAACACGACTAAAATGACCAAATTATTCTCCCCTTTGACTTTCATAAAAAAATAAGAGGAACTTAAAACTATGTCGTTTCATACACGTTAAGTAAAAATAGAGTAAAACCAAATTTAAAACAAAGTGGAAAGAGTGAAGCAAAGTAAGAGAGAGAAAGAGGAGGACACACGTGGGTGAGAAAAGAAATTTGCTACCCAAAATAATTTCCCAACAAAAAATGAGTCAATTAAGATTTTGGAATGAAATTAACAAATATCATACTATTTTTAAGATTAACAAAAATTGAGACAGATTTAAAGAAAAAATTCCACGTGCCTAGAATGAAAGAAAATATATCAGATTGCCTTCCAATTCCAATGGGTATGAATGAATTGATTTATTTGTATCAATGGCCCATAGTCAAGGCCTTGAAAGTGAAGTTCAAGCCCTTAATTTGGTTATATTCAAAATATTTAGCTTCTGCCTGCAGTTCAAGCCCTTGAACTGTAATTTAAGGCCTTGAATTTCTTGACAGTGATGATTGTTTCATTGGCTTGTCCTGCAAAAGCTCATGAATATAGTTAGTACTTAGAGAGGGCTCCCCCTCAATTTATGCACCAATATTATGAATTCTCCCCCTTTTGTCAAGACACTAAATCAAACCTTTCTAGCCATGGTCAAAGTCACAAATTGTCGACTTTCAAGTACGCCTACAAAACAATAGATCAAACCTTTCTAGCCTTGATATCAAATTTGGGTCCAATATAGGTTGTGACCCTATTTTGTGGTCTTGTTCCTTTTGGTACCCAAACTTGGATTATCTTGGTGTTTGGCTTTTTGAGAGGACATGAGTAAGAAATATGACCCTTCCTTAAACAATAATTACATACGGTGTGAGATTTGTCTTTGGATGTTTCATGAACAAAGAAATTTTTGTAATTTTTCCTTTTGTTAAAAGGATTGTATCCAATACCTTCTTTGTTGAAAGACATCCTTTGAGAGCCTAGCAATTTGTCCAAGTTTTCTTGTCCTTTCGAAAATTTTAATACTACTTTTTCTAGACCCTCATGTTTGGATTGAACCTCTTTCTTTTCATTTTCAAGCATTTCAATTTTTGAAAGAAATTTACTATTCAATTTTTGTAACGCCTCTTTTTCAAAGAGTAAATTATGAATTTTTTTCTTCAAGAACTTTATCTTGGGCAAATATTCTTGTTTACACCGAATGCATTGGATTAATGCTTAAGCTAATTCATCCTTCGAATATTCAAGAAGATCATAATAGTCTACCTCATTCAAGTTTTCAGATTCAGTTTCTTGAACGTTATTCGCCATAAGGCATAGGTTTGCCATTTCTTCTTCTTTGTCACTGTCACTGGAGTCACTATCACTCCATGCAGTAATCATGGCTCTCTTGAACTCTTTCTTGGCTTTTTGTTTACGCTTTTCAGCTTTCATTTGCAAAACTGGACAGTCTTTCACAATATGTCCTGGCAATCCACATCCAAAGCAAGGACCTAAGTTAGAATCATTTTTGTTGTTAAGAAATTTTGTACCTTTTGAGAGCTTCTCATTTTTGCTTGATGAAGATCCTTTTTTGTAGAACTTCTTGGGATCAAATCTCTTTGATTTGAATATTTTCTTTAATCCTTTAGCGATCATCGCCATAGTATCTTCATCCTCTTCAGTTGACTCATCTTTTGAGAGAATAGCATTTTCACTTCCAGTTTTGAATGCTACTCCTTTCTTGGATTGAGTTTCTTTTTCTTCTTCATCTTCTTTAAAATGTATTTCGTGGGTCATGAGTTTTCCGAGCAAATCGTCCAAGGCTAGAGTCTTGAGGTTTTGGCTTCCTTAATTGCAGTGATCTTGGGACCCTACTTGTTTTTTGGAAGACACTGAAGTATTTTGCTAACCATCTCCTCGTGGTGTTTTTTGTCGAGGGACTTGAGATTATTGGTTATATCAGTAAACCTTGTAAACATCTCTTTGATCGTTTCATCGGGTTGCATTTTGAAAAGCTCATATTGAGGACGAGCATGTTGATTCTTGTCTCCCTCACTTGACTTGTCCCTTCATACGTCACCACCAGCTTGTCCCATATTTCTTTGGCTGATTCACAAGCACAAATACGATTGTACTCATTAGGATCTAATCCACAATATAATATATGCATAGCCTTATAGTTTTTCGAAAGCCTTGCGAAGTCTTCTTGAGTGTATTGATTCTCAGTTTTCACAATGGTCTTTCCATCAATTGTGATTTATGGAACGTATGGTCCTTTTGTCACAATGTTCCATAGTTCATAATCTTTAGTTTTGATAAACATCTGAATCAAAATTTTCCAATATGAAAAGTTAGTACCTCTAAACAAAGGTGGTCTAATAGTAGAGCGACCTTGATCATAGTACCCTCCTCCGATAGCGGCCATGATCGTTCCCACTTGATGGTAAAGTCAAAATGTAGTGGGTCTGGCTTTGATACCAATTGAAAGTACAAAAGCTACTAGATCACCCTAGAGGGGGTGAATAGGATGATGATCAAAATCACAATTTAATCAAAATAAAGTGTGGAAAAGAAATGTGGACAAAACACAAGCGAATTTTTCAATGAGGTTGGGCCTCAACAGGCTTAATCCCCACCTAGATTTCTCTAACTCTAGGATTAACTCGAATCTTTATTGGGAGGGATGATTAAAAATCTAGAGTACACCTACTCTAAATTCCAAGATCCAAGTTGACACTCTCAACAAGGTTTAGTAGAGTTGACCCTTCAACTCTATAATCTCACCTAAATACTACTTGAATAACTCAAAGAATAATAGCAAATTAAAGCTCAATCAATACAATAAGAGAGTGTGTTTGGGTATGCCAATGAATGCTTGTCTTGCTTGGTATCTTCAGCTCTCAACCATCTTGCATATTTATAGGCAAGGCTTGGAGAAATAGAAGAAAAGCAGCCGTTATGCATATCCAGAATTCAGCTTCAGTTCAAGGCCTTGAATGGCAGTTCAGTGCCCTTGAAGATTACGCAATCTAGTTAGTAACGGCTAGTTGATCCAATTGGCTCATTTGTAACGGCTAGCATATCTTTTGTTGACTTAAGATCTTCTTGAGCTGCTTTGTAGGCCTTCCATATACAAGGCAAATATCAATCATTTAAATACTGAATCTTTGTTAGGAAAGGCCAAATATTTGCTAATTTTGGCTCCCTAGTAGAGTGACATATTTTATCTCATAATATCATAGTCAAATTTGAATTACAATATTATATCATGAAGATCGCATATTCAAATTTGAATACTAAAATATTTCTAAGATATTATAATACCTTATATAATAAACATAATATGTTATTTAATAAACATACTAATTTACCAACTCCTTTTTGTCTTTCATCAAAACATATTCATAAAATACATTGTAAGCTTAATGAAGCTAACATTGGGTGATGTACTCTTTTGTTAGGTGGTTTCTTCATTTAGAGGTTGGTTGTTTAGTAGTTTAGTTTAGGAGAATGCGACACATATTTTTAGTGATTTTGCTTCTTTGAGCGCGAAGGAGGTAGTAACGTAAGTTAAGTTGGTTAAAGGCTTATCGTAAATATATACTCACCTATTAGGTCTCTCGTTGTATCGATTTTTTTAAATTTTCTAAAGTTTACGAATAATTTAAAAAACTAAAAGGCGTGCTCATCTTTATACTATAAATGCTAAAATGGGTGATGTGTTGACATTTGAAGATTTTAGAATTGCTACAATTTGTTGCACTTCCGCCTAATTATTGTGTAAAGACAGTTTAAAATTTGAAGTGATATAATCCCCCACAATGTGCAGAAACCGACCAGCCCTCAAACAGCCAAAAAAAAAAAAAATTATAACTGCCCACGGAGGATAACCTCCCACGGTCCAGAACCTCTAAGTGTAAGCAATTAAAAAAAAAAAGGAAAACCTGCATTCACAGCTGAAAACTAAATTCCCACCTTACACAATTCCACTAAAACACAACTACACCACAACCATATCTCCAATGACTTCTACTAAAACTACAAATTGGGGCAAATCACCACCAGATTCCAAGTTTTCATATCCACCTTTCTGCTAGCTATTTTGCCCTATTCACGCATTGGATAAATCACCAGGTACAATCTTTTTACTTAGACATCTCATGCTAATCATAGTTTAAACAATGATTCTGTGCACATATTCATATTTGTGACGCTTCATTGATAAAACAGATTGGGAGCAATAATTGCGTGTTGAGGGGAAACTTGTAACTAGAAAGACACCACAATCAAATCACACTCGAGGTATGAGAATACCCTCCTCTATCTAATCATACTTGAAACATTGATGACGTCCATATATTCTTACCTTCACACCCTTG